>NW_019168026.1:1460651-1665512 GCF_002303985.1 Durio zibethinus | reverse complement strand
TTACAATATATTTTCTTTGTAATTTTTTTAATAGAATCTAATTAACTAAATTAATCTCTTAACAAATTTAATCAAAATAGAACTTAATAATTGTTGTTTATCATTTTAGAGAGCATTTCAATGTGGTGAAAATATGTTATTTGCTATTTTTTAAAAATATAATAATATAATAATAGATTTCCTTTAATTTCATTTAAAATTAAGTCATCGGTTATTAATGTAGTTAGTATTTTACAAAATCAAATTGTGCTGCTTTATTAGTTAATTGTCTTATTACATAAATTTTATGCATTTAATTTTAGAATTGTGATACTTGATTTTATATTTTTTGTTAACTTTTTGGACATTTCTAATCGGCTTGATTTGGAAATAATATTAAAAAAAATAAATATAATAATCATACTAAAGTGTAACTAATTTATTGCATATATTAATCTTGTTACTTTCTCTTGTTTAGCAAAAAAAAAAGAGATTTCACTTTTAATATTTGTGACACTAATTTATTTCATATATTAATTCTGTTACTTTCTCTTATTTAATTTAAAAAAGAGAGATTCCACTTTTAATATTTGTCACATTAATTTATTTCATATATTAATCATATTATTTTCTGTTGTTTAGTTAAAAAAAAAAAGATTCCACTTTTAATATATGTCAAAGTATTGTAAGAGATTATAATGCTAACGGATAAGAATTAATGGTGTGCTTTAAAAATTATGCTTTTAGGTTTTTTTTTTTTTTTACATTAGAAGAATAAAACATTAATACAAGTAAAAAAAAAGAAAGAGTTTTGATTTAAAACTAAATCTTTAATGTTTTTTCATATACTTTTAATCATTAAATTAAAAGTTCGAAAATATTTCTAAGTTAAATATCATTTTTTATGATCTCTAAATTAATTGATTAGTAATACTTCTTTTGCCTTTTAGTTAGTCTTACGTGGTTGTTATATTTTTGTTACTATTTGTCATAACGTAACGATGAAATGCTTTATCATTTGAGTACATCATCTATCGGTGTTATACGTGTCATCAAATTCTAGAGTTCTTTTTTTATTTTTTTTCCATTTTTCCATTTTTCCATTGGAAACATACTCAAGCCAACCAGGAAAAAGCAAAAAATTCCGGTGAGTGTCAGCATCCTATGAAACCTATGAAAACAGTGTCAACAACCAATATCTTTGCTCCCATAAGGAAGCGGTCACACGGTGCAAATTGAAAACCCATATAAATTGAAAACTTATGCCCATAAAAAAAACAGACCCGGCCATTATTCTTCTTTCTTCCTCTTCCTCCTGCCTGTTTCCTTGTCCTCCAGCTTCTTATTTTGCTGGCTCGCAGTACTCACCCCCTATATCTTCCATTTCTTTGGATAGAAAACATTTGTGCTAGTTTGAACTAACAATGGAGGCAAATAACAGCTCATCATCATCATCATGGGTGTTACCATCTCCGAAACCTTCAAGTTTACGGGGAAAGGGGGAACTGTGGCTTTCATTTTACTAGCCATATTGTCTGTTCTTATTCTATCTATATTTTATAGATATTATCTATATATATATATATCTATATATTATTTATATATATTTAATATATATTTATGAGATTCTGTTGAAATGCGCTTTTATTTTCAGTTTCTGAGCGATCTCCCTGTGAGCGAGCTTATGGGAATGATTTTAACCAAGCAACTGGAAGCGACCAGTTCCAATCAACAAAGAATACAATAATTAGGAAAAAAACTATACAACTTTTTTTATTTGTATTTGGATATTCTTTATTGTTTTAACGATCAAATATAAATGTTTCAGATGCCGTCCAAATGATGCTGAAGTCGGTATAGAACTAGCTGCTCAAAACTCAGATGTGCTCCCATCAGGTACTCTGTTCATTGTAACTTACAGTTAGTATCTTTACTTTCTTCTTATTTTGAATATATAGTCAGATATTTCTTTAATAATGAATAAAAATATAATGTTTATAAATATAATTACAGTCGTTATATATATATGATCCCACACTGAAAATTTTTTCTGGCTAAGCCACTGTTGAGAGTGGCAGGGGAATTGCATTAACGAGGCAGACACCGTAGATAAGACCTTTTGGACAGGATTTAGAGTAAAAATTAACAAGTTTCAGACAGAGAGAGAGAGAGCAAATTATGGAAGTATGAGCGGATCAAAGTAGCAGCCATGCTGGCGTGTTTGAATCTGCAGGGTATTACATTGATGACGCAATCATGGAAGAATAAGGGGAGGAGAGGAGCATATGTGTGGGTATCGTGATTGAGCTGCAAACTGAGTCCGTAGCTACAACTTAGATTCTTAGAATCAAAATCGGAAAACCACACATGATTATTTTATACCAACAACCTGCTTTGTTCTGTTCTTGTGTTTGTGATGTTTGATAATTTTGTGGTTACTTAATGTATTTGGCAATGGAATCTTTCTTCTCAGAATACTGCTTTTTACAATGTCTATTTTCATTCCTCCTGTTTCAGGTTGTGACCAGCAGCAGCCATGATCGATCAGTATCACAAGCTCCACTGCTGAAGAATAAGCTGTTGAATTATATTAAAATGTGGCTGTCACGTTGTTTGTTGTTGTTGTTTGTTATTATTACAGCTCTCTTTTTTTTATTGAATTTTAGATGTTTCCAGTATCCGTGGAAAATGATAGGTATTCGGGATTGGAACTTCCCTTTTTATTGGGGTTGAATTTCAACGTGTTTTGGGTAGGTTTTATCCCGAGTACATTATATCTACTGACATATCATACAAGCATGAAGATTTTACTATGATTAAGTTTATCTATCATAACATATTTGACAAGTTTGAATTTTATTTTTTGTTACATCATGAGTGTAAAATTTTAATTCAAATAAAGAAAAAAAAATTTATTTGAAATTAAACTTTTGATGTCTTTTAAAATATTTTTAATCACTAGTCTAAAAATTTTAAAACTTTTGAGAAATTTAAATTAAATTTTATGTTATGATACTTGAGTTTAGAATAAGGACATTGAAATTCCTCGTTTCCCTATAAATGGTATGAAATTCTTCATTTGACACTTATGACACTTGAAACGTTAATTTTAAGATTGATAACAGATCGAATCAAAATAAATTTTTATTCGTTTTGATTTAATCTGATTTTATAATAATAAAATTTGAATTTGATTCGATTTAAAATTTTTTTAATTTTTTATATTTTAATTTGAATAGAATTAAAATTAATAAAATATTATTTTTTAAAATATAAATATTATTTTTTAAATAACTATATATATATAAATAAAAAATTAAAAAATAATTTTATATAATATCATATCGAATTTATTTAAAATACTTGATCTTGATTTTTTTTAATATTATAATCGAAACTCGACGGAATCTGTCAACTCTAATTAACTCCACTCTCCTAAATGGCCAAATCCAACGGCTACAAGTTCTATCTAGGGTCAGTCACCACAATACTCGCTTTTCAAAAAATGAAAAATGCTCGACTGCCCCAGCAATCCTCTTAATTTTACTTCTCATTTTTATTTGGAGCCTTCTTTGCATACCAAAGCTCGTTCTCTCTTTTTGGCAGTTTTTCCCCTTCTTTCTTGAAAATAAAAGAAACCCTCCATTTTAGACAGAGATGGCAAAATCGTCGAAGCCGGCGTTGTCCGATGAAGCCCTATCCAACTGCTTCAATTCATCAGAAGAGGAGCGAATCGACGACCAGATCAACGTCGACGAAGACGACGAAGAAGAGCTGAAAGCCGTTGCTCGTTCTGCCGCTGCCTCCGACGAAGACGATGACGCCGCCGCTGAAGAGAATACTGACGACGCTGACGAGGTAATTTTATTATTTCCCCTCTTTAAAATGCTCTCTTTATTTTGCTTTCCAATTTTTACAACTTTGGCTGTCGGATCTAGTTTTTTGCTCGTTATTTCTAGTTAAGGTTTACTAATGATTGTAAAATTTTACTTTTCCGCCTTTAGTCTTTCCACTTTTGAATAATTTTTGGTTCTACGGTTTAAGCTTAATTTAAACTCTATTGTTATTTATATTTAGATTTTATGGTATTTGAGTCTTTTCTTATCCATGTAGGATGAGTCTAACCGGGCTGATCCTGAAGTTGGTAAGCGAGAAAAGGAGAGTCTAAAAGAAAAGCAGAAACTAAAGAAGCAGAAGATTCAGGAAACATTGGATGCTTAAAATGCCAATATGGTGTATATTCTATGGAAAAAGTTGGCGTTCAGCTAATTTTAAGTGTATTATTTGGTTCACTAATGTCTGGTTTGAAGGCAGAATAACAGGGGGAAGGGGGGGGGGGGGGGGTTGAAGTTTCTTTTGCAGCCAACGGAGTTGTTTGCTCATTTTGCTAAAGGTGACCATTCAACAACACAAAGGAAGGTGAAGGAAAGGTATGCATGTCTACTATTTTTGCTAAAGATGTTGAAAAAGATGATTTGTCCTGTTTGTGGTGTTTTCATGATACTACTGCTTGTAAGTGATCGGTATTGTTTTCTATTTGGTTTTTAATGATTTTCATACTAATGGTTTCTTCCACTTGTTAAATTTAGGTGCATCATGCATCAAAAATAACTGAAGAGGAAGAAGATGAAGAGTGCCTCAAGGAGGAAGAAGTTGGTTTGTCTGGAAACACTCGATTGGTGACTCAGCCTTCTTGTAAGTTCTCTCATTCTCTCTCCAAACACCCTATGAACACTTTTCCAAACTGTCCGACCATAACAACACAAGAAAAACAGATAATCCTACATTCTGCTTTCTCAGTACAAAGAATACAGGGAGTAGTGTCTGATATACTCGACGAGTAGAACCTGGAAAGGGTACTTAGTCGATTCAAAATGGCCATCCAAACTATCAATGAGAATTTTGATAGCTTTATACGTGTTTTTTATTTTTTTTAGTGGAGCCTGGAAAGGGTGCTCAGTTCAAGTGGTTTCGTTTATCTTTTATATGCTCTTTACTTTTTTCTTTTTCCTTTCCAGGTATTTAGGGAAAGATGAGGGACTACCAACTTGCTGTTGTAAACTGGCTTGTACGACTGTATGAGAATGGTATAAATGGAATTCTTGCAGACAAAAGGGTATGTGCTGTAACCATAACTTTTAAAGATTGTCTATTGTTTAAGTTCATTGTCAATGCTTGTTTTTAAGATCACAATAAGCTTGATCAGGGATATGTTATTAGCTGAAGTTTGTTTACTAATCTTTTGAATGCAGGGACTGGGTAAAACTTTGCAAACTATCTCCTCATTGGGCTATCTGCATGAGTACCGATGAATTATTGGCCCTCATTGGGTTGTGGCTCCAAAATCAGCTCGGGATAACTGGATGAATGAAATACGTTGATTTCGCCTAGTCTTGCGATCTGTAAAGTTTCTTGTTAATCTCGAGGAAAGAGTAAGTTGCTTGACGCTTTCTTTGCTTATTAGTCTCTCTGTTTTTTCTCGTTATCATGATTCTTACTCTTCTAATTTCTCAGAGATACATCTGTGAGGAATTACTAGTTGCTGGGAAGTTTGAAGTTTCGAAATGGCCATCAAGGAGATGTCTGCCATGCATCGTTTTAGTGGGCGCTATATACAACTTTGTGGAAGGTGCACAGTTTTAGTCTGCCATGCTTCCAAGTTGGTTTTCAACATTTGGGAGGCACCATTGGGAAATTCCATGGAAAGTCCACCAAGCTTTCCTTCGCATAAAGCAAGTGAAAATTTGTTAATTGATTCAACTTTTAGTAGCCTTTGTTGAAAATTTGTTCCTTGTGTTTCTCATGTTAAGTTAATAAATTGGCGCAAAGCTATATATCCTCCAAAGAAAAAGGGGCAATGTCAGTGCATGAACCGAAGCAAGTGAAATTGTAATTGTAAAAATTTTAGAGATATTCAGGATTTTTTTTATTTTTTATTTTTAGGAAGTGTCTATAAACATCCAATTTCAAAGGTGGATCCGCCCACGGAAAAAGGTGTTATGACCCTCAATGGGTAGCCAAGAGGCCTAGGTTTCGCAAGCGCTTGTGTGCATTCTTGTCGGGCCTACTTGTCGGGATCAAAAGACACGAGGAACCACATGCAAACCGAAGCCATTAAAACTCAGAAATTATGTGGAAAAGTTAGGTCAAGATTCATATTCACTTTAGTCTATTTTGATACAAAATCAGGAAACTTAAAATTATATAATAGATGCTAGTATTTTTTTTTTTGGGTGTTTGTAGCTGAGGCCCTCACTAGTCTTAGTCAAACATCTAACACGCCGAAAACAACATTGATCATATGGTGCTGAAGTTGATGTCCGCGGTTGACGTAGAGCTAGCAGCTGGAGACTCATAACATATATCCGTATGCTTTACTTTTTTTCTTTATTTTGAATATCATGTTTATATAATTAAAGTTAGGTATATATTTATCTTCATTCCTCCTATGTCTGGTTATCACCAAAACGAATCATGTGTATGTTTAATTTTGAGTACATTTTTTATATATGTATAAAGTTCTTACTATGTTATGATTAATTATTTAAGGATTAAGTTTATCTATCTATCTTGACATATCTTGAGTTTAAAACACAAAAAGACTAGCAACAAAGCATAATAGAAGGGTAAAGAGAAGTGGAAGAAAAATTCCAAACCATTAACAACTTACCACGGAAACTAATCTCGTAATTCAATAAAGCACACAAGCTTAACTTCGTCTCGTTCTAATGTTTAATCTTCTCAAGATAAGAGAAGAAAGTGGAAAACTAATCTCGTGAGTTTTTCAACGAAGCACACGCTAAACTTCGTCTTTCTTGTTCTAATGTTCAATATTCTTAAGACGGGAGAAGAAAGTGGAATCCAGCTCATCAGTTGCTTCCTCAGTTCAACCGTAGCTTTGGTTTGGTTGTTTTTTGCCTTGACTTTAAATTAACAACTTTAAATAACTTTAAGCAGTGTCTTACAAAGTAAGCAATCCTTTGCTCATACAAATTATAGAAAAAACTGATAAATACAGCATTAATCTAAATCAAGAATAACACTTAAAAATTAAAGTATCTTTGCTTATAAATTTTATTTTAATTAAATTATAAATTGATTATTTCAATTTAAAATGAGTAAAATATAAACGAATTACCCCTATTTTTTTTATTTGTATATCTATTATTTGTAAACAAATTAGTGGAACGGCCTTGTTTTTTTTTCGGCTCTCTTAAAAAATTTGCAAATTTCGGCCCCTTAAAAAAAATTTGAAAACATTTAACGTTATATGTTAAAATCAGACAAGAGGAACCATTTTCAAACAGGAGCCATTAAAATCAGAAATTATGAGCTATGTATGGCTTCACCATGGAAAAGTTAGATACAAACGTTTATTACATAAAAAAAGTACATGCCAAACTAATTTATACCATATATTTGAACGTTTTAGAATATCAGACATTGTAAATTTGAAAGCTTCAAAAACAATAACAAACCATTAGAAGATAGTGTTTTGACTATTAGAAATAGCTAAACGATATTTTTAATTAGAGTCATATTCATATATTAATCCGTATTGTATAAATACATAATTTTTTTTTACATTGATCATTAAATTTTAACTTTTGCTTGAAATTTAATCATTTTAAATATTATAAGAAGAGTAAATTTAATAAAAAAATCAACATATCATTTTTAAGTTTATAAATTGAGTTGGGAATGACTTGATTATTGCTTTTATTATTTATATTTTACTTTGCAAAAGATATATTTCGATATATAAAGCAAAAAAAATATTTTTGAATAAATAAGAAATAAGAAATAAAAATTTATATTTATATTTATATACAATAAAATATATATGATTTTACCTTTTACTTTATGTTTTTATTAAATTTAATGGATAAGTATAAAAAAATTACAACAATTTTAGTATTTCTAAAATTGAGTGGAATTAAATTGATTCCTTACTTTGTACATAAAATATCCACAAATTAAAGAAATATTAGATACCTTCTAGATCTCAGGCATAGACATTAGCGTCGTAAATCTCAATTTGCAATTGGGGTGATTTTGACATCCTCCCCCTCGATACTACAGAGGTAGACTGATGTGGGCCATTCTTAGCTCGAAGAAACTGGGGCCATCAGCATCACCATTTGCAACTGAGTAGGCCACGTGTACGCTCTGATTCTCCCCCTTGATACTATGGCGGCATAGAATGATGTTGGGCATTCTTAGTTCAAAGAAACTGGTTCCAACATTCTTCTTTCTTCCCTTCAGCATCTCAATTTGCAAATGGGTAGACCACGTGTACGCTCTGATTCTCCCCCTTGATACTATGGAGGCATAGACTGATGTTGGGCATTCTTAGTTCAAAGAAACTGTTCATCTCAATTTGCAAATGGGTAGAGACCACGTGTACGCTCTGATTCTCCCCCTTGATCCTATAAAGGCATAGACTGGTGTTGGGCATTCTTAGTTCAAAGAAACTGGTTTCCATCATTCTTCTTTCTTCCCTCTTTTCTCTGCGTGTTTCTGTATCTTCCATTTCTTTAGACAAAAAAAAAACTGTGCTAGCTTCAACTAAAAATGGATACAAATAACAGCTCATCGTCATCAAGTGTTACTGTTACCACCTCCGAAACCTTCAAGTTTAATGGGATAGGGGCAACTATAGCTTTGCTTTTGTTTGCCATGGCTGCTCTTCTCATAACCTTAATCATATATAAATGCATGGGAGCCTGCCGAAATGGTGCAAACGATGATGACCAGGGCGAATAGCCAGCAGCTTACGGTGGCGACGTAGAGATGGGAGCTCCGAGCCGCGTATAACTAGCAGCTCGAGACTCAGAACGTGGGATCTCATGCATCTTCGTGACTTTATTTTTTTTCTTTATTTTGAATATCATGTTTATATAATTAAAGTTAGATATATATTTATTTTCTTTCCTTCTACAACAGCTTTTCAACGAAACGAACCATGCTTCGTCTGTTTTCGTTGATGGTGATGATCATGATCATGATTTTTAACAATAATTTTGATTCTAATTTGAATTGAAACTTTATTTTTATGAGTTAAATTTCAATATGTTTTGGATGTATGTTATAGGTTAAAAAAATTAATAAAATTTTATATAAAATTCACATTTATAAATAATATATATTTTATATAATTTTTTATTATAACTAAATAATAATAGAATTAAAATAAAAAAAATTATAATCTGTTCTAACAATCAATAAATTTTTAGAATTTTAAGCAGACGGGGATTGTAATTAGGGTTGACATCGGGTCGGGTTTTGCTCGTTCCGAATCCGATCCGATTTTATCATCAATAAACCCGACTCGAAATTTTTTTTATTTTTTCATACCCGACTTCGACCCGAACCCGATATTATATAATCCGTACCCGATTCGATTCGACTCGAAATTAATAAAAATATTATTTTTTAAATATAAATATTTAAAAATATAATTATATAAATATATATATAAATAATTAAAAAATTAATTAAAAAATAATTTTTTAAATAATATCGGGTCGGATAGAATCGGATATGCCTAAAATCCGATCCCGATTATTTTCCTAACATTACTCGACTCGACCCGACCCGACCCAAAATCCGAAATTCAAAAAAAAAAAATCCTACCTCATAAGACCGAATC
Source organism: Durio zibethinus (assembly GCF_002303985.1). The sequence continues at coordinate 1,655,881 of NW_019168026.1, read as the reverse complement.
GGATCGAAACCCGTCGGAGTCAGAGTTGAATTCTCATCCCTAATTGTAATTCTATCTACTTTATCGAATACGTGACAGACAAGGAGGCCCCACTAGAAGTTAGCAACTCTTGGATTTGATCGTGTATCTCCATTCTCCACTAAAAGTAATTGGCAACTGTTTTGATTTGTTAATAACGATCAACCCATAAAAGTAAGACCATGGAATCATCATGGAAGGCTGTGAGATTGCAATCAAAAGACGTATAAATTATAATTTTTGCATCCTAATGAATTAGCACGGTGAAAAATTAGTCAATCATTCACTAGCCATTTGTGGTCCAAATGGTGATCGGCCAGTCAAGGTTTTTTTTTTTTTTTAAATTTTATCCTTAAGTTTTATTACTATATAAAAAATTCCTTAAATTATTTTTATTTTGATTTGTTATCTAAAAATTAAAAAAAAATTCTTAATTAATAGAATAAATAAATTTTATTACTTAATAATTTAATAAAACTTGCCTCATTTTACAGGGAAAAAAGAGGAAGTAATATCACTAATATGAACTACAAATATGGGTTGGGCTGTAGTTTGCATTTGCATGCTAGATTCTGGCTTTTGGTATGGACTTCAGAATTGGACAGAACTAGTTATATTTGTCGTAAGACACCATCTGTACTTGGCTGCCTATCAATTTTTCCTGAAATATAGTCTACCACAGGTATAAAAGCGATGGCTTTAGACAACTATGATAATTTTCTCTATTATTTTTTATATTAAAGAAGCAAATTGGGAACTTTCTTATCAAAAGAAAGATTTTAAATGTGGTTTCATTTTAACAGGCTGGCAAATTTTGCATTTAAAATGTCAACGAGGGTAGCATTTTAAACTAACCAAATATGAATGAAAAAACATATATTTATATTCATTTATTTTTAAAAATGTTCATAATCTATTCATATTTGTCAAGAAATTATTTTGTTCGTTCATTTAAATAATAAATTATTTATGTTCGATTTGTATTCGTTCAATTAAATTAAATAAGTTTATTTATAAACATTAAACGAATATATTTACAAACATATTTACGAACATATATAAATAAATATATTTATGTATAATAAACAAATCATAACTAAATAAATTTAAACAAACAAGCCATAAACAAACTTAAATAAATATAAATAAATCCAAATAAATAAAAATGAACATTAAAATAAGATTAAAATAAATAATAAAAATATAATTTTATTAGTATTATTATAGACAACAAACGAATAATAACAAATAATAAACAAACAAGTTTTAAACGAATCATAAATAAATTTATTCATGAACATAAATAAATGAATAAATAATTATTCGTGCTTGATTTGTTTAATAAAAAAATATAAATTATATTTAAAATTATTTATTAAATTTAATAAATAAATATAAATAAATAAAAATCAAATATATTCACGAACGAACAGTTGTTTAAAAACTCTTTACTTACACTCCTAAGTAATGATTGAACTTTCGCAATTCGATTTTCGATTTATAAATTCAATGGAATCTTGACTGATATGTACCTAAATTTTTTTGTTTATCGTCGTCTGGTACATATGATTTCTCTGTTTTGTCATTAATGTGGAAATGTAGATAATGCGAGAAAAAAACAGGGATAGTCGGAAGTATGCACGTCTGAACTTTTTGGCTGACGAGGTAGTCGATTGTCCCATATCTACCAGTGAGTGCATTGACGTCTGCATGTGAATTCTGTCTTCGGGACATTAAACAATCAAAACACCTTAAATTGGATGCCAACAACCCAATTGAACTCGAATCATCGGCAGCAAGCCATTCAGTTTAGTTAGAAGAGAGAGATGGTGAAAGGAAAGAAGTAATTACATAGAGAACGATATGATGATAATGATAATACATGAAAAACAATATCACGAAACCTCTCTTTGTATAAGCCGAATACAGGACCGACTCAGAAATCCATACACAACAACTGTACGAGACATCCACACAAAACCCACTAAGCCTATAACATCTCCTGTAACATGAATCTCAGAATAAAATAATAAAAAAAAGCCTAAATATATAGATTAACATGTTGCATACAACATTTTTTTTGGCTGCAGAATTTACCTGTGAATGCCTCACATCAATTAACCGCTCTCGATCCCTTCTTTAACCGTGTTTCTTCATTCAACCACATAATTGAAGCATTCAGTTTGATACTCAACTACAAGAATGATTATAGGACAAGCAACAACTGTCAAAGTTGGATACATGCATGAACTCTTATTTCCTGGGTAGATATGGAGACTGACGGTAAAGGATGGATGGTGTATCTTCAATGTTTCTTCTTTTCCATTGACAACCCTTAAAATGTTACAACATGTCTATGTCTTCGCTTGAATTAGTCATTCATACCATCAAAGCTACCCATTGGGTTCGCCCGTTTTTTCTCCCTCCATTTCTCACCCCATACTTTAGCCTCTGCAACAGCATGTTCTCTATCAAGATCACGATTACGTGGAATTTCCCTTGCTCTCACAGCATTCAGAGGGCTGCCTCTATGAGATTCCTGTCGTTCTGAATCGTCCAAACCCCATTTCCTCCCTGATCCTCCATCAGTTTCATTCCTAACTAACTCTGCACCGGTGCTCAATTCCCTAGCATGATTCCTCTTTCTGTAATCAGGTGAATTTCTGTGAGTGGATGGAGAACCATGCTGTCCACGCTCATCTGGGATGTCAAGCCCATCTGCCATACTCCTTCGATCATCCTTGGGTCTTGGAGTTGATGGGCCAACTCTGTTGCTTTGATTGCTGGGTGCATTTGGGTCATAGATTTGCGAGGCTAAATATGTAAGGGCTGTCACAACATCGCCTATTAGAGGCCTTGTAGCAGCTTGTTCCTGCAAACACATTGCTGCAACTGCAAGAGCTTGGTATAATCCTCGCATTGGATAACGACCTTGCAGTAGTGGGTCAGCCATTTTGGGAAACTTCCTCCGATCTTTGAAAAGAGGTCGGGCCTACAAACCCCCATTTTCACAAGATAGAAAAGAAATACAAGAAAGCTTGTTTTAAGTCAAAGCAGTAATAAGTAAAATATAACAGTCATTCTGCATAAGCATAAACTTTGGAAGAAATTTCTTATGTTGGAATCATGGCAGGATAGAGGAATAAAGAGCCTTACCCATGCAACAAGATTATGTTCTCCAGAAGCACGCATATTATCAATGGCCTTGCGCCCTGTGATAAGCTCAAGAAAGACCACTCCAAAACTATAGACATCAGATTTTAGGGTGAGCTGGCCAGTCATTGCATATTCTGGAGCACAATATCCATAAGTGCCCATCACACGTGTGGACACATGGGTTTTGTCACCAACGGGACCCAGTTTTGCAAGCCCAAAATCTGATAATTTAGGGTGATAGCCCTCGTCAAGAAGGATGTTGGATGATTTTAAGTCCCTGTATATAACAGGAGGATTAGCTCTATCATGCAAGTATTCCAATCCCTTGGCTGCACCAGCTGCAATCTTCATTCTAGTATTCCAGTCCAGAGGTTCCTTGTCTGGTGGAAGATCTGGAAACAATTTTTACAAAAAAAAGAAATCATTGTGGTCTGCCAAAAGTGTGATTATCTAATCTAATGAAATGAGTGCGAAATAAGCCACTGAAGAGTATACAGCTAAAATTGAGCGCAACCCTAAGTACAAGAGTATCAGTGAAACACAATTTAAAAGTTTTACTCATGAGAGATGTCAATTAAAAACTCAAGCCAACAGAATAGTTTCAAGGATGAGATGATTCCACATTGATGGCTTACTATCAAGAGTGAAGACTCTTATGTCCAGCTACTTAGAGATATATTCTATTCATGTGTGTAGGTTTATTCTCACAATAATAACATCACGGGGCCATTTTCATAGTAACAAGTGAAGCTAGATTTCATCTTTATATTTCGTTGATGCCAGAGAATTTTAGCATAAATGTTTATACTTCCGGGAAAATTGTTGATGCTGTAAGGAAGCTGGCTAGTAATTCAGATGGTTCATTTGTATATCACCAAGACATTTTCTTTTGACATCCAAACTTGTTAAATAACCAAACAAAAGCAAGCAACAAGCTAATCAAAGTAGAATTTTGCCGGTATAGAGTCACAGGTTAGTTTCTCCAAAGGTCATACTTCATTTCTTAAGGTCTTATAAACTCATGCAGAAGCTACTTAGCTAACTTCATAATTTCTCTTTTTCTCCACATTACAACTAACTACCAACCTTGTTGGGCAAAATGTAAGTCAGCCTTTTACTTTTGGAAACTTAAACCTAGTTTGGAACTTGTGGAATCATATTGAATATTAGGCAATCCACATCTCTAGCAAAGAAATCTACGTTTATACACAGCTGTAGACTTTCTCTCTAGTTTATTACTCAAATAATCTTGGTTTTTACCACAAGAAAGAAAAGATGCATATAACCAAACACCTAAAAAAATCACACATAAAGACACTTGTGGACACAGCCTCAATCTATGTCCATGCAGTGCTTCAAAATATGCCAAAAATCTTTAGGAGAGCTCAAAACGGGGTCATGAAGAGGCTGGGCACCAAAGCAATAGAATGTCTAGTTACTTATTGTCTAGTAGCATAGATGAAACCAAAAACAATCAGCAACAGACCATTTTTTCAGAAACAAAAACCATTCTGCCTGCATTAGAATTCTACAAATCATGATATCTTATTCTAACAGGAATTAACTCTTCATAACATGTTAAAAGACCTCAATAGAAGGAAGTATTGTTTTACCAAAGTCAATCAAATGCGGCTTCATCAATAAATAATTAGTAATTAAGGCTACAAGCCTTATATTGCAATTCACTCAATTGAAAAATTGTAGTTCCTGAAGACAGGCAAAAGCAAAACAGCCATGCATAATTACTCCTAGTATGTCATTCAGTTTTCAAGTTGACATTGCAATCAAACCAAAAGCCAGAGGACTTCAAGTATCATGAACACCAAAAAAATGTAACCCTTACCGTGTAAGTGATCCTCCAATGATCCTAAAGGCATAAACTCATAGACAAGGAGGCGTTGGTCCCCATCGGCACAATAACCAATCAAGTTGACGAGGTTTGGGTGGTGTAAGAGGCTAAGCATAAGAACTTCAACAAGAAATTCTCTATTTCCCTGAAGCCCGTTTCTATCAAGCTGTTTGACAGCAACTACCTGAAAAGATAAAACAATTATTAAAGAATAGATTAAACTAATATGATTCATAGTCTTCACACCCATAATTCAAAATAAATAGTAAAAGATTACAAAACTTACACTATGAGCATATTTAACATCATGGGGATCCCAAGTCTATCAGATAAAGCAAGCAACTTAAGTGCAATCACATAGCATAAGAACATGTTTAAACCACAGTCATTTAGATCTATTTCAAGTATCTGTTACAGACCTGTCCTGTACTCTCCAAGTGGCCCTTGTAAACACGTCCAAAACCCCCTTCTCCTAATAGACATTCTGGTCTAAAGTTCTTAGTGACAGCAGCAAGCTCTCGAAAGGTAAATGTTTGTGCTGCAATATTTGCTGTTGGTCCATCCTTAGGTACTGCTGGTTCCTTCTTAGGCTCAGAAGCACTCCAAGATTTTGATTTTTCTGTTCAAATAAGTGAATCAGATATATTAATATATGAAAGAAGGAAAATAGAGAACAATAGAATTACAATTAAAAGGGTCAAAAGTTAAAGGTCATCTTCCTGTAATTGTGGCATAAAGTGAGCACAAATGCTCGTTGCAAGTTTATTTGCAACCACTATAAACCTTAGTCACCTAGAAATGGAGATGAACCCTTTTATAGCTCTAGAATTGTGCACCATAATACACTTCAATAGAATACTTAAACTTGTTTCTCTTGCACACAAATTAACCATAAAAGTGAAGTCTCAGATGATTATATAATGTAATATTAAAATTACGACTTTGGAACAGCATTTTACATTCTAAGTGGAAGAATTACGGATGAACAAGAATTTACAAGAAAATTAGAAAATCTGCCTTCCTCAAACTAAGAGCAGATCTCCCAAATAACTCCTTAGGTCCTCCATCTGGGTAAAATTCAAACATATCCACTAACTAACAATTCATCAAAGAACAACCATCAACACTCGAAGGTAAAAGATAGATAAATTGATAAACCATCTAAATCAATCAAATACCCTAAAACAACCATCAATGTATCAGATCAAACTAGAAACATATTCTAACAGCTACCTATCATCAAAAACTCAAAAAAAAAAAACCAAGAAAACATATAATTCAACATGCCCCAGCTGATCAAAAACCAAAAAGTTAAGCAACACAGAACAAAAAAAAAAGAGCAAAATTTGGCTAAGAAAATGAAAGCCTTTTACCTGAATTAACTCTATTAACATGATGAGACTGTCCAACTGAGCCCTCTTTAGTTGAATCTTTCTTGCCCAGTTCTTTCACAGAGCCCCCACCATTCTTCCCTTCCTTGTCTGATGATCCCAAACAAGGAAAACACCCACCCATACTCAAAATCCAAGCAAATCAAACAAAACCCAGAATTAAAAACCCAAACTTTAGACAATTCTTCAACAACTACTCCAAACCATCTTCGTTTTCACACTTTCAACAAAAGACCCATACCTAAATTTCCCCTTAAAAGTTCAATCTTTACCAACTCCTTTCCCCCTTCAAATCCTCTCTCTTTTAGCTTCCCTCTCCATGATCTCAAGTGCCCATTTAAGACAAAGATCGAGACCAAAGTGGCAGATCAGCAAATCGAAGAAAAAAATATATATATATATATATTATGTTGTGCAAGTGGAGGAGAAGGTAAAGAAAAGAAAAAGAAAAAAAAGGAGAAACGAATATGAATAGAGTTTAAATTTACTTAAGTTGCTAGTGTAAACAAAAGTGAAAGGCCTGGCTTTTATTACTTCCGGTTTTAGTTAATTTTTTTAATCTTTAATTGTGGTGAAATTTACGGTTGTGGTTAAAAAAAAAATGAAAATACAAAATTAGGGAAATTTTACTATTTAATAATCGGTCAGAGAAAAAAAGAGTAGGTCTCACTTAAGATCATGTCCTTACACACTTGAGATGGACATTCTCAACACATGCTTAAAATAAAAACTATTTAAAAAACAAAAAAGAAAAACAGGAGCTTTGATTTGGTGTAGTTGATTTCTTATTTGCCCTTTTTTGAGTTTTGAATTTTGGGCCGTTGGATTAGGTGGTGATTGGGTGTGATGGATAAGGTGTTGACATATTGATGCTTGATCCAACAATGTTTTATTATTTTTTTAATTGTAAATCTTAGAATGTCAGTTTCTGACAAAATGCACATGAATTTGCACCAATTACATTTAATTTTATATAGCAATTTGTGTGATTATATACAAGACATTCCGATGATTAGAGTTTAATATTTTATTTTAAAAATTTTAAGTTAGACAGTATAAAATCTATAAAATGAAATAAGATTACTACTTATTCCCTCTGTCACTTTTTTTTTTTTAATCTTTTTCTTAAAGATATTCAAAACTATGTCTTTTTTTAACATTTAAAATTTTTATTTTTTTATATTATAAATTTATTTTTTTATATTAAAAATTATAAAATTTAATTTTATAAAAAATTTAAATTTATTATTAAATATATTAAAATTAAAACTTTTTTTTTTTTAAATTTCATGATAATCGTATTCTATAATCTAATGTTACATATATATATAAAAAAAAAATCAACAATAGTTTTGTTAGTTTAAGTAAACGTGAAGAAGTAGTAAGAATTTTAGTTTAGAATCGAGAAGATTACAGCATCTGCAGGAAGTAGCTTTGATGCTAAGTTATCCATGCATAAGTATTCAGCAGTAGAAAAGAAAAATTCACTATGAAACTTTTACCATTTTGGGATAATTTTTTTGGATTTGCAAACATAATTATTGGTCTTGAAAACCTGATTCCATTTCCACTATCTAATAAGCTTTTATGGGCGACGGGCGGTGCAATCGAAACATGTGCTAAAAATCTAACAGTAATAATATTTGATTTAATAATTGATATATAATTATTTTTTTTTGTTAGCAGGATGCTCACTTGTTAATTTGAATATCAAGCTTATTATTCAAAGCCAATCAACCTTGCATTAATACTTGTTTTTGGATTTTTTGAATGCGGACTTGTCTTATGTATGACCTTGAAGCCTGCAATATAGATTTGTTTCACGAAATTTCCGGTGGGAAGTAAAGAATTCTAGGACCTTGAAATAAGGTGAACATAAACCCAAAAAACTAGAACTTTTTGGTTGTCTCGAATTGCTTTGGGTGGGAACTTGATTTCCTGATTTTGGTACGTAGCGTGAGGCAAAACCCCAACCAAGTTACGTTCTCCATTTGGCTTGGACACATGAGAAGGGAAAATAAATGGTTGTGGTTGAGACCGTCTGGTCACGAAACTTGAAGCCTAGGCTAATCTTAAGCTCCTCATGACCTGCAAAATTACGGTAAATCTTCAACTCTAAATGGTAGGTTTTATGAATTTACCATGTTTTAGAATGTCAATTGCTCAACCACAATTTTATATATACATATTTAAAATTATAAAAGATTGAATATAAAATAAAAAATCCAACATTTTATGACTATAATGCATGGGAATGAGTTGCTGTTCAACCCATATGCTATTGGCTTCGGCCACTTATTGATAGATTGTATGAATTTTCCATGTTTTAGAATGTCAATTGCTCAACCAAACTTCTATATATATATTTAAAATTATCAAAGATAGAATATAAAATTAAAAATTTAATATTTTGCGCCTAATAATGCATAGAAATTAGTGGCTGTTCAACCCAATTGCTATTGGCTTCTGCCACTTACGGTTCAAATCAAAGTGGGGAATAGAAACATAGAATTCTTAATTCTTTGTTAAAAAAGAAGAGAAAAATCAAATTTGGTTTGATAGTCAACAAAATTAATATGGGTTACTTTTTCATCTCAATCAGCCAAACTTTTCTTGACTTTACTGTTAGACAAGGGTTTGAAATTTTCTTGTTCATATGCTATTTTTCATTAAATAAATTAGGGTAATGAATGCTAGCAAATATTCCATTGTAATTCAATAATAAAATTAGCCAAAACAAAATGGTTTGACAGAAAGTAAAAGTTTATAATTCTCAGAAAGCTCAATTTTTTCTTTGGGATGGGGTTGAAATTGAAGGCAATTTTTCTTGGTTGGGCAGGCTGCCCTCGAGCATACAGTTGAACCTTTCTTGGTCAAAATTTTATTATCCTGAGATAGCTGCTAAGAAGAATGTATCAAACTTGTGCGTCATCTTGGTCTTGGGTTTCATTTACAATTGGTCCTTCATTGTTTATTTTTGGGCTAAATTTGAGCCCAATGAAAATTTCATGCCCAAGGAACAAGTAAGCGATGTTTTTGGGCATCGTTGTTGGTTATCTCGTTAGTCTTACGCATTAGTTTGTTCGAGTTTGAATTTAAAATTTAAAATTTATTTTGTATTAATTTTTAAAAAAATAATATTTAATAAATTTAAATTTTAAATTTGATAAGTGCAAATTTTAACAGGAATTCATCAAATAGACATGTCCATCATAATAATTAAATACCAAAGGATCCATCCCTATATGCATCAACCTTAGGTTTTCACAAATCTTTTTCTTGAAATTATATTTACAAGTAGTAATGACAAATTTATAGTTATAATCAAATGGTTTCTTTTATGAAATTATACTTACAAATTGCAATTACAATCACAATCAAATTATTTTTTCAAGAAAATTAATAAACAAGTCAAATAAATAAATAATCGATATAAAATTAAACGAAATTAATCCACTTGTGAGATTCGAACTTGAAACTTAAAAAGCATAATTGAAATTCCCATATTTTCTTTGTAGTTTATTATTTTCATTTTTCAAAGGACTTAATACTTTTGCATTGAAGAGCATATATATCTAACTTGTAGACTTCTCTAGGTGAATAATGTTGCACATGGTAGCCAAGTGAAAACTGCAGTTCAAAGGACCAGAAAATGCATGCATTTCAATTTGTGAAAAAGAAATGAAATATCTTTTTCTATTATAAGATAAAATGGAATAAATTCCATCACACCTTAGACAGGGTGAATATTGGCCAATCTAACTTTTTTTTTTTTTTTTGAAAATGGAAGAATACAAACATGCCATTCCATCTTCAAAAAAAAAGCTAAGGTATCGGTTGGTTTTTTTTCCACTCTCCCTCCTTTGGCATCTCAGGTTTCTTTTGATAATCAGTTGGCTGCAATTCTTGACTATCAATCAAGGAAAATATCAATCCACTGTGGTGGAATAGGGTGTTTAGCCGATATATATCTTTTAGTTTTTGAGCCTGTTTTGTTGAATCTAGTACTGATCTCGATCTGCCAATTTTAATCCAGCAAGTACCCCAATTTTTGGCAATTTCAACTTTCAAGTAACAATACTAACATTATCCTAGTTGAGACAAAATGATTTCTGATTATAGATGTGTAACATAAGCATTAATCATAAAAATGTCATAGCAGATTTAAATATAAAGCTTGCCTGATAAATATAAAGCATGTTATAAGGGTCTAAAAATTTCTGCATTTTGTTATATTCAGCTATTAAGATAAATACTTCACTTTCCCATCAATTTGATGCATTTGGGATTATATTTCTGAAATGCTCCAAGAAGGATCAATACTTCATTGAACCAAAACTTTCTTGAAGTTCATTAGTTTTCATTGATTTTCATTGATTAAATTAGCTACCAATAAGTTTTCTGTCCACATGAATCCTGTAATGGGCTACATTCCTAGGGACATTTTCATAAGGGAGTGAATGGAACCTGAAATATATTGAAAATGAAGAGGAACAATCAAAAAGAGAGAAAAAAAAATTGAAAACGAACAAGAACCTAAATGATGCATGGCTATTGGCTAAAGTCAGCAGATTTGGATGGGGAAGGACCACTCTGGTTGATGAACTTTCTGAACAACTGCCATCTGTTTAGTTTATCTAACTTAACTGCTTATTGTGGATATATATATATACACCTCCAAAAGGAGAAAATTCTCAAAATAGTGCCTATAGCTTTCCAAGTTACTTTTTTATCACAATCTTCTTCATTTTTATGTCCTCAAAGAAGATGGACTTGGATTTGTGAAAGAGATATATACCTACCTTCAATAAACTGCTGACTTTAATCATGTGTTTATATTTTGCCTAATCCTAATCATCAAGTAGACTACCAAATTATGTTATGTTACTACGACTCTACATTTTTTTTTTAAATATTTGCGTTTGACATATATTTGTGAAAATGTTACGGAGATTCGATCTTTTAAATATAAAAAAAGACATACATATAACCAATATTTATCTCGAGTCCGAATAACACAGTTACGTACCTAATATGGGAACTATATATGCTTGGTTTTCCCTTAAAAAACGGAATCAGACAGCTAATATAATCTGATCATTAATCATTATAAACTAGTGCAATATTCAGAACAAGCAAAAATTAAACATGAAATTTCTACTTATAGGATGAAGTGTTGGATGCTGATATAATCAAAGCATAGAATAATTAATTTTAGGTCTGGTAGATGTTACTAAAATCTGAATGAATGCTTTACCGAAAATGACAATGAGACTTTATAAAGACTTGACGTAGCTAAGCAAAATTCTCCAATATAAGGCTTCCCCTTTGGCACATAAATGATGGAAACTGGAATGTTTTGCATAAACATTAATTCTTTTTGTCAGAATATTGTTAAAAAAAGAAAAAACCCACCCCAAGAATGCTGATGAGAACAAGAATTTGATCTAAAAATTGTTTTAAATGGGAAAAAATTATTGATCCTGCGATGGTGGTTTGCAAAGGCCAATGTTACAAAGAGAAAGGGAAAAAAAAAAACCCTAAAACCAAATGAGGAAATGATTCAATTGGAAACCATACTTATATATATGTTATGATTAATCTTTAGATGATTAAACTTTGAGGCATAATTCCGGAACTGTGAATGAACCTCTCCAGGATGGAAAGGTGTTATACAGAAGGAACAACACTAACAATAATATAATTCACAAATCGAGCTTTGGTTTTATCAAAGAATATATGCATATATTTATGTCTCGAAATGACATTGTTAAATTCTTTAAGCTTCTGCCACGTCTCTCTCTCTCTTTCTCTCTGTACATATATATATATATATATGTTTGTATGTATATGTATGTAAATATTTCTGAGTGAATATTGCAAGGGTCATCAAGGAGAATATTGGATTCTATATATGGCAGCCTTTCATGGAATTGGAATATTAATTTATGACAGCAAAACACGCTTTGATTCCTCATTAGGCATCTTAAAAGTGCTACTCCTTCCGATTGCATCTGCTTCTCATAGCCTGACAGAATCAAATATTAGTGAAGGAAATCAAAGTTTTATATAAAAATACAAATTTTTTGAATTCAAAATTTAATTCAATTGGTTTGAGGTGTCATCTAACAAACTATTGGAAATTTATATTTTAATACCTGCATTTTCTTCTTTTATTCTTAAATTACGACTTCTTTTGCAAAAAAAAAAATTCTGTTGAAATTTGAAAAGCTTGACTATTTTTTATATGATATTAATTGCAAGTATAACAACAACTTGAAGAACTATTTGGTCAACCGAAAGGGAAAAAAAGGCTTGACTTTCAAGAGTAGACTTCAAAAAAGAGTTCCAAATTTCAGAGCATAAGTAGATATGAGATATATTGAACTCTATAGATTATTTTAAATGCAAGGTATAGCCGGCTAAATACTAAAATAAAGGGAAAATACAGACAAGTTTAATTTCACTTAGAAACCAGTAGGACTAGGGGCAACATCTCCATGCACTCTGATTAAAGCCAAATAGCTCCTGCATTTTTGAGCAAGTTCTTCAAGGAACCATTGAGCTGAAGGGTCATGATGGTGTTGGCAGAGCCAACAAATTTGCCCCCAATAAACACTGCCGGAACCGATGGATTGCACCCTAGCCTCATTAGAGTCCACTCCATTTCCTTGCCCCTTGCATCTTCATCGAGCTCATAAATTGCTGGACTCACCCCTTGCTCGTAGAACAATCTCTTGATTGCATGGCACATGCAACATGAGCTCTTGCTGAAGATCACCACCGCCTTCTGGGATGCCAGTTTCGCTATGCGATCCATCTCTCTAATCAAATTAATAATATTTTTGAAATTTAACTAAGAAATTCGCTTGTTTGATACACAAAAAAGGTTGACAAAACGTGAATGGTTTCAAGCTTATAAATAATAAAAATAAAAAGAAAAAACCGGAGATGACTAATTATATGGAAAAATCAAGAATTAGTTTCAAAGAGAATGTTAGAGATTGGAGCAAATGTTGGTTAATTGTTGTAGTAGTAGGCTTGATCTGTGATGGATTCGAAGCTCTCATGAACGTATATATAGGGCTAGGCCATGGGTGAAAGTGGTGAGAGTTAGAAAATTAAAATATTTATTAAATATTAGAAAAGAAAAAGAATGAGGAAAAGGATATGAAAAAGGTGAAGGTTCCTTGTGATATTTGGGTTGATGCCACCTAAATCACCCTTGATTTGATAGTGACTTGTGTGGTTTTCTTCAAACTATTTAACTAGTTACTTTGTTCTTAGAATCTTGCAAAACTCAAAATATTTTTTTATGAGAAATTTAGGTAAAGGGAAGCTACATTTTTTTGAATAAGGGTATATTGCAAGTTTCAACGATAAGTTATATTGAATTTATGAATTATTTATTAAAAAAATTGTTGATGATAAAAATTAAATTTAAAATTTATAAATAAAATATTTAACTCTTATTGATTTTATTAATTTCATCGATAAAACTCAAAATATTTAAATAAGCCAAGACATTGCCGAAAGTGAGATATATTATTCATTTTTTGTGAACGAAAATGTCCCTCGATAATTTTCATGTAACTGTAGTAGGGAAGAATGTCAACTTTTGATAGGATATTTGGTATGATAAACCTGAAAAAAAATGAGATGCTGATAATATATAGATGCAAACACCCACAAATGTTTGCATCGGATAGTGATGTGCAAATAATTATATTAAGCATCAATATAATTATTTGTTTCTCTAGAAAGTTATATTTTTATATTAGGATTTGATTATGAACATAAATCATGCATCATTAATACTAGCTAGTGATATATGTGATAAAATCATTACTTATGTTTCTTCTAATTCATTTTTCTTGTATAATTAAGTCATCATAATTAGTCACAAATTTAATTACATGTCAATTCCAAAACAGGGATCATATTTAAGTCGATTTATATGGTTTAATTTCATTCCTATAATTTTTTTCAATTTCTTGACCTAATGGTTAAGAAACCTAAAGAAGATATGTAAAGCATAGGTTCGATACCAGCCATCCCCATCTTCCAAAATCCCTTGGATAAAAAAAGGCATTAGTGAATTTTTATATTCTTAGATACAAAATATGAGAATTAATCACTTTCTTTTTTATTTATCATAATAATTTTGGGGATTGTTAGACAAAATTTTTAAAGTTTCAAAATCGAAGAGAGTCATTATCAATTTTTTTTTGTTAGTTATGATTGTAAACACATAATTTTATCCGAATTAATTCTAATGTGTACGATTTTATTCTTGATTCGAACATTTCAGTTTCGACCGATTAAAGTGTTTTAATTGATTTGAATTGATTAGGTTTTGTTTTGAATTAATTATTTTTGGATAAACCTAAATCTAATTCAATTTTATTATTGGATCAATTTTAATTAAGATTTGAGAACCCAATTAAAAAGCTTAAAGTCTAAATGATGAGGTCAAATTCAATTTTGAAGACTCAATTTCATTTTATTTGAAATTAATCACTTAAAAAATAATAATAATAACAGTAATAATAATAATAATAATATTATTATTATTATTATTATTACAACAAAAATCACAAAAAGATAAAAACTTCTTCTACCATGAGCCATTTTTCCTAAAGTTCTCTTCTTCAAAATTGCCTCTTCATTTCTGCTTTTTTTTTTTCACCTCTTGTTTTACCCCCATTTACCTTAAGCACAAATTCCTCACACGATATCAACCCTAAAACTACTATAACAAGGGGCTAAAATTTTGTGATCTGCTTGGAAAAAAAAATCACTTTACTTTACAACAAATTTTTTAAGAAATGCTGGCTCAGATTCCTAATAAAAAAGGAGGCTAATTTTCATTAAAAAAAATGAAGGGACAAAACAAGATAGCAAAGAAAAAGAAAACCTTCCATTTGGCCTCTACCATCAACACCAAAACTCATCACGCCCTTACAAAAAACACAATGAATTAACACTTAAAAGATCTATCCCAGAATTAACCCTGAACCCAAACTCTTTCCACAGTTAGCCGTTCAGCCTCGTGGTGGGTACCATTCGACCAACCATAAAACTCACAGACTTTCAGCTAAAAACATACCCCAATCACCGTCAACACGACCACACAAAAAACTCTTAATTGAAACCTAGCCAACCCATTGTTAATCTCACATCTCCATATACACACATTCAACCTTCCTAAAAACCACCATTGTCAAGTATCAAAAATCACCTATAACCCAATACTCCATTTAAAAGAAAAACTACAGCCACTATTTAAACTAATAAAAAATACACACAAAAAAATCACAACAATCACATAATCCAACGTAGGGAGATGCAATGCCAAAAAGCCATAAGCAAAAAAAGAAAAAAAAATAGGTTTAGGGTAGGTAAGGGGTTTTGGGTTTAGGTGAAGGTTAAGGTGTGTTAGGCTTGAGCTTGGTGAAAGATAAAGCAATCACAATGAAGCCAGAGAAAGAAAAAGAAAAACATCATAGGCAGTTTCAAAACAGTGGCAACGTAGCACTACATGAATGACGACGGCTTCTTTTGGACGATCAAGGATGGTGAAAACGATGAGGAAAGGGACAAAAAGAACATACTAAAAAATTAGCCAAATCAAACAGTGAGATACGGTGAAACATAGGTGAGATGCCATAAATTTTGGTTGCAAATCTAGGACAATCCATTTAAATTTATGCAAAACGAAACTTGAATTTGTGAAAAGAACAAAAAGAGGAAGTCATAGCTAAATTTTGAAAAAAAAAGGCAACCGATCGGTGGTAGGGTGGCAATTTTTGGCCAAAATCTTGAAGGCTTAGAAAATCTTTTTTTTTTAACCAGATGATTTTTTTTTTTTGTAAAAACAGGAAATTGAAATGAATTTTTTAAAAAAATTTTGACATTTATAGTGTTTTTTTTTTAAAAAAAGGTTGATCGAATCAAACCTAATAAGAAACCTAACCACTTTGTTGACTCCTTTGGCCCAGACCCAGTTTGTGATCTGCTTTTTTGAATTGGACTGTCAAGCTTAAGCCATTTTGTTGTTGTTTTGAGTTCAATGCTAAAGACTTCATTTGGGATATATTTCTTTTTTCATTTTTGTTCATTTATTTTTATGAGCCCTTAATCATTATTTGTGCTTGTTAACATTATATTAGCACTTGTGAAAAATAATAATAATAATAATAATAAATAAATAAATAAATAAATAAAATTGCAAATACATTCTTGAAAATTAATTTTCTTAAAGATGATTAATAAATTAAAAAAGAATATTGAATAAAAAGTAAGAGATAGTAATTTCATGATTCCAAAATGATTTTCTTTAGAAAAAAAAATTGATATGGAAATAAAGATAAATTATATTTTTTAAGTAAGAAATTAATAATTTTGAAAACGCTACCTAAATGTTGGAGGAAATCAAAATCTTTAAAAATAATAATAATAAACAATTTCGTCTAGATGTTGAAAAATTATTAAATAATAAAATAAATAAATAATAAATAAAAATGATAATGATAAATTTTTAGGAAAAAGAAAAAAAGAAAAATATATAAAAATTTTATATAAAGATTAATTTTTGGGAAATCATAAAAAATGAGTTTGTTTTGAAAATCTATCTAGATGTTGAGGATTTGTAAAAATATTCATATTATTTTTTTAAAATCTAAAATCCTAAAATTCGAAACCTAAAATTCAAAACTTCAAACCCTTTAATCCCGAAAACCTTAGAATTCTAAAGCACTAAAACACCAAATTCCAAAACCCTGAAACTTTAAAACTAAGAAATCATAAAATCTTAAAACTCTAAAATGAAACCTTGGAAACACTCATCTGTGTCCGAGATCAATCAGACCGTATCCAAGGTTAATTGGATCATGTTTAGGGTCAATTGGATCGTATTTTATTATTTTTGTTATAATTATTATTACTATATTATAGTATCATTATTATATTATTATTATTAGTGTATTATATGGTGTTATATCATATTACTACTACTATTTTTTTGTTTTTATTTTCTTTTTTTTTCTTAATCGTAGATAATCAAGGAAATCGATTTGGATTGAATTCAATTTCTTTGGTCAATGGATTTTAAATCAGAACCCAAATCAAAGGCTTTCAGTTTCATCAAAATCTAGCTAAGAATTATGCTCGGGCAAAATCAATCTAAGAACCAATCCAGGCTTGAACCCTAGGATTGATTCTATCCGTTACCAAAAATTTTTCTCAAGATGCCTATAAATTGAATAATCCTCAGAATATGAAGAATGGAGTGATTTTAGAGGGTAACGGTGGAAAATTAGGAAAATTTTAGTTATTGCATGTTTGAAAAACAGTTTTTGGTAGAATAGATGTCTTGGGATTTTGATTTTTGATTTTGGGTTTGTTTGAAGATTCTGGATTAGATTTAGGTTTCTAGAGATTGGATTAAGGTTCTAAAAGATTCGAGGAGTAATTTGAGCAAATTTGCGGAAATTTGAGATTTTTCTAGAAAAATTTGGGTTTGGATAAATTTTTCGATGAATATTTAAAGTTTTCGATGAATTTTTTTTGCATGAATTTGATTTTTTTCGACCAAATTCCAATCAATTTTTCAAAAACTAATAGTAAACCCAATTTTCGATTGAATTTCTAGGGATTGTTTTATTAGGGTCGACAATCCAACCCGTCATTGGTAGGTTTCGATTAGACTTGACCTCCTAAGGTCGATATTTTTTTTTTAAAATCGAGTTTCAGGTCGGGTCGAATTGGGTAAAGCTAAGAAAAAATTGAGGTCGAATCGGGTTCAAATTTTAGGCAAACTCGATCTGACCCGATCCGATATTATATAAAAATTATTTTTTATTTTATTTAATTAATTTTTATTTATATATTTATATAATTATATATTTAAATATTTATATTTTAAAAAACTAATATTTAAAAATAATATTTATTAATTTCGGGTAGGGTTAGGTATGATTTATATAATATCGGATCGATCGGGTTTAGGTATAAGAAATAAAAATTTTTTTGGGTCGGATTAGATTCAAATTTGATGAATATAAAGTGGGGTTGGGTTCAGGGCGAGTAAAAATTCATCTCGACCCGACTCGTTGCCAACTATATGTTTTAGAGAGAGATTAAAGGAAATTGGGATAGAGAGAGCAGGGAACGTCTAGGGCTTAAAACGTTGAACTTGGTTTAAATATCAACCTAATACGATACTGTTTTGGAACACCTGAATCTATGGGTAGATTCATTAACCCGCGCATTGACCCATACTTTGATCCGACCTAATCGCAAGGTTTCGTTTTTCTATTTTATTTTTATTTTTTGATTTGATTTGATTTTATTTTTAGCTTATTTTATTTTTAGTTTTTTTTTTATTTTTTCAGTTTTGTTTTTGAGAATTTTATTATTTTGTAAAAATTATTTTTCTTTTAAAAAAACAATTATATATTAAAAAAAACTTTTTGAATAAGTAAAAAAAATATTTTCAAATAAGTTTTCAAAAAAGGTGTATAAAAAAAAATAAAAAAATATTTACAATAAATAAAAAATAAAAAGGAAGAAAGAAAATATTTTTAAAATAAAAGTCCTTACAAAATAAATTCATGAATTTTACTAAATTATTAGAGAATTTTCATGAATTTAATTTTTAAAATGAAATCCACCAAACTATTGAGAAATTTCATAAATCAATTTTCAAAAAAGTAAAAAAAATAAAAAAAATATTTTTATCCTTTAAACTATTGAAAAATTAATTCAAATTAAGTTATACCAAACTATTGAGAGCCTTAATGAAATTCTTAAAAATTTTTACAAATCCTTTTGCAATAAAATCTCACTAAACTATTGGGAGATCTGCTTTAAATCCTATCAAACAATTGAAAGTTGTACTAATTTTTTGGAATAAAATAAACCAATAAATCCAAAGACGAAGCCTCTTCAAAGTAAAATACTAGTCTCAATGAATACTCTTGAAGTGAAAAAATTATCTTAAATTGTTACCAAACTATTAGGACAATTTTAGAATTAATTTTTAATATTAAATATTTTGATAAAGTATAAAATTTTTTGACTTGGATAATTTAAAATCTAACTGGTACCATCTTTTAGATGGGTGCTGTAGGGATGTTATAATCTTTTTACATGTAATCGTACTCCTGAACCTAAAATCTGATTTCATAAATCTGAATCTACTGTTTAAAGATACCTAAGTTAATCCTAAGACTCCTCTTTAAATGGGACAGATTCAATCAGGTGGTCAATCACACCTAAATAAAAAAAATTAGTGGCAACTTCATTAATCCATTTCTAGCGGTTGGTCCTCGGATCTATACATTAGGATAGTTTGACAACTCTACTGGAGACATCGAGAGTCAAGCCAATAAATGATTTCTTTTTATCTAAGCTTTGCCTAATAAATTAAAATTTATTTTCTTTCTTTTTATTTTATTTTTTTCATTACTTATGTATGTTTTAGTTATTTATTTAATTGTATATATATATATGTCACTCATTTACATGTGCATAACATATGCTCTCCACTCAAGCTCTATCATTAGTAGCAAAGAGTGAAATACCTATGTCTTTGAGAGATTGCATGTCTCCGTATAGGCTTACAAATACTTTCACTCAAATTAAATGCTTTTCACTTGTAGCATATAATAGGTGAGGATCAAGGTGCCTTACTAGTCTATAATAGATAATAATGTAAAGAATAATTTAAAAATCTTTTAGAAGTAATCCAAACCACATATAGTTAACCTTAAGAGCCTAACCATAGATAAAAGCCATGTTCTTCCACCTTTCATAGTTAACCCAAAATTTAAGATCATGTTATTTTACTTGCTTTATAATGTTTATTGAGGTAACTAATCGATTTTTTTATCTTTTTTTTTATTTTTTCTTTTTGTGCATATTCATAAACATACGTGCATATTGCATGTTATGCTTACTAACCTTTTATTATGTATGCATACATTCATGCATCACTGCATTCATTCTCATGTATAATTTGAAAATTCCATGGACTTCATTCTAAATTTGCACATTATGGGAAATCAATGTTCAAGGATAACTCAACACCAATATTACAATCAAGTTAGAGCAAAGAAAATGGAACAAGACAATACAGACCAACTTGAGAGGCTAGAAAAAGACCAAAAATAATTGAGAGAAAGATAAACAAGATCCTCGAAGCTTTAGAAAAGACAAACAGAGAGAAAGTAGTAGCAGAAAACATCTCACATAAATATATTGAACCACTGTATCTTCTAGGCTTCGTTCTGTGTCAAGCTTAAACTATTTTATGCTTTCAGCAACAATAGAACACATTCTCAAATTACAAGTAACGGAATGTTCAGAGCTATACCAATCATGTTTTCATTAAAAAGTAAGTGAGTCCATCCAAATTCTCAAGATGGATAAGACCAAAGAAGAAGTAAAGTTATAGACAGTTATGCCCTTGAAAGACTCTAAAACTGATCAAGCTATGAGCATAATTGAAAAAAGATTATGGGCTATAAAAGGCATTGATTTTTATGGATCCATAGATGCTACCAACCTTTGTCTGGTTTCAGATGTTGTAATTCTTCTAAAATTTAAGGTACTAAAATTTAAAAAGTATGACAATACTAAATGCCCATTTATGCACATCATAATGCATTATTATAAGATGGTAGCACATGCTAGCAACGAAAAACTACTCATGCATATATTTTAAGATAGCTTGACTGGGTTTGCTGCAATATGGTATGTCCAGTTAGATAGGATTCACATTAAGTCATGAAAAGATTTGACTCAATCATTCATCAACCAATATCGCCACATCATAGACATAGTTTTGATCACCTTTCATTACAAAGGTTGAAGAAGAAAGTATCTAAGTTTTTCAAAAAAAATGCTCAAAGATGGTGAGATATAGCTGCTCAGGTTCAACCTCTCTTAACAGAAAAAAAATGATAATTTTATTTGTAAGCACTTTGAAGTTATTTTATTATGAAAAAATGATAGGGAATGCGACTGAGAATTTTATCGACATGATAATTTAGGAGAGATAATTGAAAATGCAATCAAAAGTAGTAAATTGGAATAAGAAAAAGCTTCTATTGCTAAAAAGATACCCAAGAAAAAAAGAAAGTGAGACTCAAGTTATGAGTTTTGATAGGTAGTAATCTAAAAACTACCCTCAGCCAATCCATCCCATATATCATTCTCTTACAAGTTATGCTTCTACTGTACTTTACCAACCAATTCCACAACCTCCTTATTCATCCATACCTAGGCCTTTTATTCGTCTAACTACCCCAACGAGTGGTGTACGGGAATCATAAAACCAAGAAAAGCCTACATTTGACCCTATTCTTATGAGCTATATAGATTTATACCAAGAGTTTTACAAAAATCATTTGATTGCTCCTATTCCTGCAAAATAACCTGAACTTTTCTATCTCAAATAGTATAACTCCATTACTCACTGTGACTATCATTTTGGGGTGATGGACTATTTCATTGAAAATTACATCCGTTTGAAATATATGGTCAAAGTTTGATAAAAAAAGGGTTGATAAAGTTTGATACTGGTGGAAACATGGCATCTAATGTTAATGGTAACCCATTGCCCAATCATCCAGGGACATAATTTTGGAAAAGGTTGATTGAAACTACTCATCATCTTAGGATTTCTTGATATTGTGGATTTTTTTATGTACTTAGATTTCATTTTTCATCATTTTAATGAAAGAGACAAATTTGATGCATTTTCATGACATTTTTTTTTGTGTGAATACCCATATTTACTTTTATCTTTTCATACCTTTTTCATACCTTTTATTTATTCTAAATAATGAAGGTTTAGATAATAATAATGATTATTCAAGATTCAATACCATTCATTATGGTTTGATTGATAAATTTGAGATTGTTGGTTCATTGAGATTGCTGAAAAAAAAATATAACTCTAGTAAAAGTTTGGCTTATTGAAAGGTGAAAGTGATGCAACACATGATCTTTGCAATTATTCACAAGTATGCTTCTAGTCAATAAAGATTTTTTGTTGAGAGTATTCATATTCAAAATGATAAATGGCCATCTTTCGTCTATCATTTCAAAAAAAAAATTATCCATTGCTACCCCATTAGAGCCTATTAAAAATTTTTTTAAGAAACTCTAACTAAGGATTACCCTACATTGAGGACAAAATTTGAAAGATTTATTCATCTTAGGGGCAAAGCCCTTTTGTAACCAAGTTTTCTTAACAAATTAAAAATTAAAAAAAATGAAAGAAAATTGATAGGGCAAAATGATATTGTGCTCCACAAAAAAAAAAGGGCAAATAAGAAAAAAAAAAAATTAATGAGGTAAAATGTCAAAGTGCTCTATATGAAAAAGTGATAATTGGTTTAATTACCCTGTAAATATAATTTAGGCTTATTTTATCCATTTCTTTGATAACATTTACCCTAACCTACATTATATCCTTAAAAGTTCATTTTGATCAAATGTAAATACTCAATTTGGAGAATCATGCATCGAATTAGGGCAAGTTTGTCATTGAATTGTTTGAAGCTCGGATCAAAATATCATTTATGAATAAAATAGAAAAAAATGAAAGGAAAAATGAGAAAAAATATGTGAAAAAAAAAAACAAACAAAAAAAGGTAAAAAAAATAAAAAATTACAAAAAAAAAAATAAAAAGAAGAAAAAAGACAAAGGAAGAAAAAGGAATACTTAAACTGAAAACCTGAAAGATTGGTTTAAGTGAAGATAAAAATTTGAAAAAAAATAACTTCATATGAAGGTCTCTGGAAAAAGGATGATAATTAGCTCAAAAATTGAAGATATTAATGGAATGTGTCTTTTAAGAATGATCCTAAATTTGAGTTCAAAATTATTTAAGCAATCATTATTTTTTATGTTAATGTCCTATTTAAATAAATCCTAGCATTTTACCTTTATTCACCCTTGAGTTATTTTTTACCCTATCTTTATTCTTTCAACAATAAAATCATTCTTTCTATCATTCACTAAATGAACATTCCTTAAATGAACGAAAGAAATGTATCATCTCCGTCATTAATTTGAATGATGAAAAATAAATGAATGACACTTTTCATAAAGAGTTTTTCATTTTTTGAAAGAAATCCAAGATGAGCTAAATGAAAGAAGCATGAGAAAATGATTTACAATAGGGCAAACAAGGTGACCTAGTGATAAATCTAGTGATAGATTTATTAACATGACTTATGAGTTGTGATCAAATGAAAAAAAAAGCATGGAACAACTGACAAAATTTGCTCTGAGATCATTAATACTGAGAAGCCAAGAAAGACTGATGGCATTTTAAGAATCTTATTATCATAATTGAAATCACATGGCATGATTTAGTAATATCTGTATTACATATACAGTGTTTACATTTGCATCCTAGATAGGATATGAATTTGCATTATCGTAATATCACTTATCATTCATTTTTTATCTCAACTCAGTCCAGATCATTTCTTAATTTTTTGTTCTATCCTGGTCATCTTCGACCTTGACTCGATCTTGGTCACTTTATTTTTTGACTCGTAATTTCATTTCGATCATTCGATCTCAACTCAATCTAGATCATTTTTTGACTCATAATTTTATCTCGATTAGTTATCTTCGACCTCGAAACGGTCTTGGTCATTTTAGTTTTTGACTCATAATTTTGTCTCAATCATTTAATCTCAATTTCATCCAAATCATTTCTTGACTCGCAATTTCTTCCTGGTCAATAATCTTCGACCTTGATTCAATTTTGATCGCTTTATTTTTTGACTCATGGTTTCGTCTCGATTATTTGATCTTGATTTCATCCAGATCATTTTTTGACTTACGATTCTGTCCCGATCAATCATCTTCGACCTCAATTCGATCTTGGTCATTTTATTTGTTGACTAATAGTTTCATCTTAGTCATTCAATCTCAATTTCATCTAGATCATTTTCAGATTCACGGCTCTATCTCGATTAGTCATCTTCGACCTTGACTAGGTCCTGGTCATTTTATTTTTTGACTTGTGATTTTATCAAGGTTATTCGATCTCGGTTCTATTCAAATCATTTATTGACTTGAGATTCTATCCCTGTCAATCATCTTCGACCTTGACTCGATCCTGATCACTTTATTTTTTGACTCACGATTTCATCTCAGTCATTCAATCTTAGCTCAGTCCAAATCATTTTCCTACTATGGTTCCCTCTCAGTCAGTCATCTTCGACCTTAACTCAGTCTTAGTCACTTTATTTTTTTGACTTGCGATTTCATCCTAACCATTCGATATTAGTTTAGTCCAAATCATTTTCTAACTCGTAGTTTTGTCTTAATTAATCATCTCTAACATTGATTTGGTCCTGGTTGTTTCCTGACTCGTGGCATCATCCCAATCATCTGATCTTGGCAATAAAATCTTGTCAAACTATTAGAAGATCTGCTTTAAAGTAAGTTCTACCAAACTATCGGGAGACTTTACTAATTTTTTGAAATAAAATAAATTAATAAATTCGATGATGGAGCCTCTTCAGAGGAGGACACTAGTCTTCATGAATACTCCTGAGATAAAAAAATTATCTTAAATTATTACCAAACTATTGAAATAATTTTAGGATTAATTTTCAATATTAAATATTTTGATAAAGTATAAACATTTTTTGGCTTGGATAATTTGAAATCTAACTGGTACTCTCCTTTGAATGGTACTGCAGAGGTGTTATAACCTTCTCCACGCGTAACTATACTCTCGAACCTAAAATCTAGTTTTATAAATCAGAATCTATTATTTAAAGATATCCAAGTTAATCTTGAGACTTTTTTTGATGTGATAGATTCAATCAGGTGATCAATCATACCTAAACAAAAAAGATTGATGGTGACTCCATTAATCCATGTCTAATAGTAAGTCTATGGATCTATACGTTATGATAACCCTAAATCCTAAAAATCCACTAAGACCCTAAATTTAACCTAAACCATAAATTCGACTCGTAACCCCAAATCATCACCCACAAAATATTCAAAACCTAAAAACCTCGACCTAAGCCTACACTTCAAAATCATCCTAAAATTTTAAGGATACATATAAAAATGTCATATAAAATAATTTGTTCTCAAATGTCGCCTAGAAAATGGGATATTTAAAAATTTTTATTAAGATTTTTTTGGTTACAAGTCATGAACCCACAATAATAATAAGATTAAATAAAAGAATAAAACATATCACTAAAAATGAGATTTTAAATATAAAGAGTCACACCTAAACTCTACCTACATATTTGGAGAGTCATGATGGTCTTCTTATATTTAAGGACCCAATGTCAAATTACATTTCATCATCATGCATAGCATCTATTAGCATACATGCATTTATTTATTATTGTTTACATTTATTTTGTATATTTATGTCTTTAATTATTGTTTGTTACCTGATTGTACCATCATTGACTTTCTTGCATAAAATGTTTTAAAAAATATGTATTTTAAAAATGTGAAATTATAAAATAAAACAATAATAACATCATGAAGAAAATAATTTTTGGTACTCTGCCTAGATGTAGAAGAGTCACCAACAATTATCTTTTGTAATGAATGTCATTTTCATTTTCAAGGAATATTGTGATGAACCTTAGGTGAAAAGAGTTATCTTTGAAATTTTACTTAGATGTTGGAGAATTTTAAAGTAATTTTTTAACTTAAAAATTTTTACAGTATTTTTAAATAAAAACTTTTAATAAAATCGATTTTCTCTTTCAAAAAGTGAAAGAAATTATTATTAAATTTTAAACTGAAATCATTTTATACAACCCCGAAGATAAAGCATGATTAATTAGTATCAATTTTCATGGACATTGTAGGAGTGCTAATTATTTTCTACATGTAACCGACTCTCAAACCCAATTTCATTTTCATTAGCCAAAATTGTCTTTTTAATAAGCTTTAAATTCATTTTATCGTTTTATTAAAAAGATAAACTTTTAAATGACCAATCACATCTTAAAAAAATTGGTAGCGACCCTTTTTATTTTTCTCAATTTTAAAATTTTTTTCATCTAATGGTCCCAAGATCGTTATGACAATGATTAACCACCTAAAAATTTATCTTTTTAGTTTATCTTTTTAATAAAATCTTAAAATTTATTAAAATTTATTAAAAAATAATTTTTTGTCTACAAAAATAAAGTTGTTCTAGAGAGTTTAGTTATATATGGGAAAAGATTAGTACCTTGGAACACCCATTTTAAAAATGTACCAACTAATTATGTATTATCCTTTTATTTTGATAAAAATGGTTTTAATTTTAATATTTAAAATAAATCTCTTATCTCTATTTTTTTTTTTGAAAAATCCTTTTAAAGCATTTTATTTAGAAATAAATGAAAATCTTTAGTTTCAAAAGAAATTTTTAAATTCTCTAATATCTAAGTGAAATTTTCAAAAAATATCTCTCAACTTAGATTTTCATGGTAATCTTTAAAATCTAGTGTAATATTTTTTTATAAAAAATAATTATTGATAAGCTTTCTAATTTTTAGGTAGAGTCCTAAAAATTATTTTTCATAAGGAATATTCATTTTTATTTCTAAAAATCATTTTTTCAAAATTATATTTATTGCTTTATTATTATTTTTTAACAAGGATAAAATGTGAACAATGTAACATAAAGTAAATAAATGATGCAAATATAAATTAAAAGATGTAAATGACCAATTTAATTTTTTAATTTATTTTATTTTTATTATTTTTTAATCATTTGTGATAAAAAATAGTGATAAAGAAATTTTATTTATTTATTTATTATTATTATTATTATTTTGAAAAAATTTTCTTTAATTTCCCAATATTTAGGTGAAATTTAAAAAAAAAAATTAATTCTCCATTTTAGAAATTCTCATAATTATTTTTGGATAAAGAATGAGAATGATACTTAGTAAAAACATAATTTGAATTCCCTACATATGTAGGTAGGATCTCTAAATTTTTTTTAAAAAATATTATTCCATATCTTTTTTCTAAAAGAATTATTTTGAATTGTTATTTTACTATTTCACATTTATTATTAACACATAAAATGTATATATGATAATATGAATAAATTAAATAATATATGTAATTATATATTTTAAAATAGATTTTATTTAGGATGAAAATGGTTTTTTTATTAGAAATATATTTATTAACTCTCAATATTTATGTGGAATTTAAAAAAAAATTGTCTTTTCACTTAAGAAATTCACAAAATAACTTGTCCAAAACAAAAAGATGATTATTTTTGTAAAAAAAATAATTATTTAAATTGCCTCTAATATCTAAGTAAGATCTTCAAAATCATTTTTTTACTTAAAGATACCATTTTTTTTATTTTAAAAAATTATCACTTGTTTGCGAGCACTTTATAAGAATAATTATATTATAATATCAAACATTCACAATTTTACCTTTATAAATATTGTCATAACGTCTAGATCCGGGGATCTATCGCTAGACATTGACTTTAGGGAGTCGCCACTAATCTTTTTTATCCAAGTGCGATTAACCACCTAAAGAATCTGTCCTTTTAGGGAATGCCTAAGTTTAAGGACCCCTAAAAGAATAGGTTCAGGTCTACTAACCAGAACAGGGTTCAAGAGTTCGGTTACGTGTGAGGAAGGTTATAGCACCCTCACAACGCCCATCAAAAGATGGTATCAGCTTAAATTTGTGTTATCCAAGAGCCTTAAAATTTTACCAAGTAATTAATTATTGGAAATTATTCTCAATTGACTCTAATACTTTTAGCAGAAAATTGAAAAAAATTCTTTCACCTCAAGAGTATGCAAGAAAACTATTGTTTTACTTGCAGAGGCTCCGTCGTCGGATTAATTAAAGAAAAATCAAAATCAAAATCAAAATAGAAAGGAAGGAAAGAATGATTGTTCTTGTGTAGGAAAAATTGATACTTTTAACTTTTCCCCAAAACTATTTTTTTGAAAATTTTAATTTCGAGAAAAATTGATACTTTCAACTTTTCCTCAAAAATTTATTTTTTTAAAATTTTAATTTCGAGGAAAATTGATACTTTCAACTTTTCCCCAAAACTTTTTTTTGAAATTTTATTTTTAAGGAAAATTGATACTTTCAACTTTTCCTCAAAAATATTTTTTTGAAACTTTGATTTTCAAGGAAAATTGATACTTTCAACTTTTCCCCAAAAACTTTTTTTTGAAATTTTATTTTTAAGGAAAATTGATACTTTCAACTTTTCCCCAAAAATATTTTTCGAAAATTTTGATTTTCAAGAAAAATTGATACTTTCAACTTTTTCCCAAAAATATTTTTTTAGAAATTTATTTTTAAGAAAAATTGATACTTCTAACTTTTCCTTAAAAATATTTTTTGATTTTTATTTAAAGAAAATAGAACAAAATAAAAGTGAAAATAAGTAAAGATAAAAAAAATAAAGAAAAGTAAAACAAAAATAAAAATAAGATAAAATAAAAAATATTAAATAAATCTAATCTAATAAATAAATAAATAAATAAACAAATAAATAAAAAATTCCAAAAAAAAAAAACCTGGAGCGGCTCGGCTATCGGCTCGGCTCAAGGAAGAAAAAAAGGCTCGGAGAAGCGGCTTTGGAGCTCGGCTCGACTCGGCTCAGAGGGAGGCAGACACGCGCGGGTCAAATAGCGGGTCGACACTCGAGTCGGGTCAGATCTCGATAAAACGCGCGGATCTTCTGGGTCACTTAAGGCTAAAACGACGTCGTTTTGGGAGGATATATAAGGTCCTTCCCTCTGTTTTTCGACAGAACGTTCCACCCCTCTCTCTCTCTTCTTCCCTTTTCCTCTCGCCTCTCTCTAAAATGTCGAAGAACTCCGATTGAAGATTCACCGGATTCTGGGATTTGTCGCCGAAATCTGGATTTTTTTATCGAAAATTCACCGGAAGATCACCGATTTCTGGGATTCTTCGTCGGAAACTGGGCAGGTCACCGAAAACTTCAAGGTTGGTCAAAATTTTCGTCGAAAAATTCAAACTTCGTCGAAAAATTCAACCGAAATTTGGAATTTTCCAGAAATTCGGAATTTTTCAGAAATTCCCAAAAAAAATCGCCAAAAATCTTCAAAAAATTTTTGCTAACTCCTGGAACACTCTTAAACCTTTTCTTAGCCTTCTATACGCCTCTTTTCTCTCAAATCAGTAGCTTTGCTCACTATTTTTTTCTGTCTGTTGCATATGTTCCAGGAGGTCCCTTTTATAGGGATTGATCAGAAGTTCCTGATCAATCCCAATTCTTTCTTGAACGGGGATTCAATCTTTGAATCCAATCTGGACTCTTCTGATTGAATTCCCATTCACAATGGGATTCTTCAACTTTCAATCACAGTCATCAAAAAAAGAAAAAAAAATAATAATCAGATAATCAGAAAAAATCAGATAAATAAATAAAAAATAAAATTAACAGATAATTAAAAATAAAATAAGATAAACCCAAAAAATATTACAAGATAAAAAAAATAATAATAATATAATAATAAATATATAACTATATAAATAAAATACATATAAATATTAACAAAATACAATAAAATAAAATAAATAAATAAATAAATAGATAAATAAAGATATACATATATTAATACATAATAATAATAATAATAAAATACATAAAATACATAAAATACAAAAGAAAAAAAATAAAAATAATATAAGATAAAAATTGAATTGGACTTACCCATTTGGGCCAGGCTCAATTGATCTGGGCCTGGACCCAATTGGGTGTCTACAAATATCATTCTTACATAGCACATATACAAATGAGAGGTAAATAAAGAAATGAACACATAATAAAATGATTAAGGTAAATAGATTATACCCAATAAAGTTTTATTGTTGAATCCCAATACGAACAAGCCAATAAACCTAAGGAGCAAGATTGTTGGGCTCTAAAAAGGTAGGCTTGGATAAATTAGCTATGAGTTGGGTCGAGCGGCTCTCTGAGTCAAGGTTGGGCCACTATTCTTTTTTTTTTTTAACAAATCTCAAGACTTTTGAATTTTCAAATCATTTTTTCTTTTTTCTCCTTTTTCTTCTTTTCTTCTTTTTTCTTTCTTTTTTTTTTTCTCCTTCTTTCCTTAGTCGAACCAGACTTTTCATTTTTTTCCACTAGTTTTTCCCTTTTCTCTCTTTTTTTTTTCTTTTTTTCTCCTCTCATTTTTTTCCTTTCTTTTCTCTTCTTCTCCCTTTCTAACAAACTCTTATGCCTTTTCTTCTTTTTTTTCTCCTTATCACCACCAGTTTTTTTTCTACATCTTTCCTCTTTTTTTTTTATTCTTCTTCTCATCTTTTTTTTTTCTTTTCTATTTCCTTCTAGTCAACAATCTTTCTCATATTTTTTTCCTTTTACTTTTTTTCTTTCTTTTCCTTCTTCCTCTCTTCTCTTTTTTAGCCAACTAGATGCCTTGTACCTCATTCATCATCTTTTATTCCTTTTCTTTCCTTTTTTTTTTAAAAAGGCTTTCCTCCCTTTTTTTTTACTTGATTTGGCATTGCTTCTTTCTCTCTAATCAGTGAGAAATGAGTTGTTTTTTTTTAATGTGCTTTTGGTTTTCTTGGGATGCTTAGGGTTTTGGGGTTTGAGTTATAGAAGGTGCATATTCGATTGTGATTTTTTTTTTTTTTTGCTGTTAGAGGGTGGTTAGTGGCTTTAGTAGTGTTTTTAAGCTAGGTGTTAGGGCTATGAATAAGGGATGCTAGGGTATAGAATTGTGTTAGTGGTTGATTTAGCAATGGTGGCTTTAGTTGGTTTTTATTTTTTTTTTAGATTTCCTAGTCTCTGAATTCTTGCTTGTCAATTGTGCTATGCTCGTCAATTGTCTTTGCCTTTTCTATTGTTTTAGGACATTTTAGCTCCATTTCAAATCTAAATAAATTAACTTTGCTTGGTTAAAGTTTTTGGATTGTAGTTGTATAATGCAATAATGGCCGTTAATCTTGTTGCCTACTGGATTTCTTGGTCATAGTGTCTGAAGAATTTATGTTATTAGTCAGTGAGGTAAAAATAGTGATAAAAAAAGGAAGAGCTAAAAGCAGTGAGACAAATTAAGGGAAGGGAAAGTGAAATTTTGAGGGGAGAAAAAGTAAGGAGGAGGTTGCAAATTGACAGTTAACCCTCTGATCTTCTTTTTTTTAATTTTTTTAATTATTGTTTTTAATTAATTTTAATTTTTATGAAATTGGGCTCTAAGATTGTATTTGGGCCTTAACAAAAAGGATTTGAACCTTTGGCCTCTAAGCCCAAATGATCCAAAAGTAAATTGAATTGGACTTCAACCCATGCAAAATGATTCCAAGTATTCAATACGAAGTCAATAGGAAATCAAAATGAGCCTAGTCAAATTAAGACATTCGAATTACTTGAAATTAATACATTTGAATCAAAATCAAAATTGAACACGATCAAATTATCCCAAACAAAATTAGTTATCTACATTACCTTAATCATAAACTTTACATATCTAAATTTTACTTTTGGTTATTATAAAATGAAATCATTTTTATCAATTTTTATTAGACCTGTACAAAGGTCAAACAAATCCCAACTCAAACTGAGACTTAAACAAGGATTTTGAATCCTGTTCTTCAAAATCCTTTTTCTATTATATGTTTGCCTTTTGTTATTATTATTCAAGACCAAAAAATTATATATATTTTATACAAAAAAAAAAAAACCCACATATATTTTTGTAATTTTCACTTAGTGATAGCTAATGGTTTATTGGAAATCAAGAATGTTACAGTCAAATATGCCAAGGCTGCAAAACTGCAGCTAGTTGGAATACCAGACAATATATATATATATATATATATATATATATATATATATATAAAAGATCTCTAAAAGTTAAAAGAGATGGCCGTAGAAGGAAAGAAATGAAGGTGCAGCTGCAAATG
The DNA here is from genome assembly GCF_002303985.1 of Durio zibethinus. Next base: position 1,623,504 of record NW_019168026.1, on the reverse strand, counting down.
CCTCTGAATTGGGCTTTGCCCAGTTGCATGAATGTCAGATCTGCACTACATGGAACTTACAAAAGAGTGGGTTGACTAGAATATATAAATATAAATATAAAATATATATATATATATATGTGTGTGTGTTGTGTGGCTAGCTATAACTGATATATATACTTCACCCGAACTAGATTCTATCCAAGGAATGAGACCATCACCATAGAGGAATATATAAGAAATCTCAATATTAAAACATCAAATTCAGATGATGGATGCATGCACTGCTGTCAATGTCCATGTAATATATATATATATATATATATATATATAAAAGAAACTTCTCAACATTTTCCAAAGACGATAGCTATATGCTATTTGTGAATTGATATATAAGAAACACGAACATATAATATATAATAATTTAAAATTTAATTCAATCGATTTATATAATGATTTTTAAAATGTAATATTTAATAAATTCAAAATTTAAATTATAATATTTGAAAATTTTTTATTTTTAAGTTAGGATATCTTTTGTAAAATTAAAAATAAAAATAAAACACATTATAGTATATAAAATGATAAGGAAAACAGATAAATATGCACTATAAATCCTGGAAGGCTTACATTAATAGAGTACAAAAAAGCATGAGCATTTTCATTTTGGTGGGGATCGGCAGGATCTATTTGGAACATGTAGTCTATTATAATAACAACTACTTGATGTTTGTCTTGTGCAGGCCAAAAAGAAAATTCATGGCTTAAACAATCTGAACATATCTAAACGATTCTAGCAGCAAATCAAAGAGAAGTCCAATCATCTTTTCCGTAGACTCACTCAATCAGGCTTGATGCCACCTTTATTCCCAAAATTTGATCGAATTGTACGAACAGAACTGACATCTTAGGGCCTGCAAAGGGGATATGAAAATATTGTTAGCCCCTTTGAAATGACGGTGCGTACCACATTAGTTCTTTTGTCCTTTTTTTGCAAGTTAAGAGGAACTGTTCTATCAATCCATCATCAAGAATCAAGATCAGATTTAGTTAGATTTTGCAAATTTCTGGTATGATCAGATTATATCTAGATATCCATGCACGTGTTAAATTCAATTCCTTTAAAAAATGACAAATTAATTTTAGACATATAAAATTGAAAAACCAATTCGAATTTGAAAAATCATTTCAATTTGTTTAAACTTAAAATCAATTGATTAGATTTCATTATAACAAACCAACAATCTAAATTCGTTTAACTTGACTTTGAAAGTAATTCGAACTTGAATTATTCAATTAAAAATTAACCTAAATTTATTCAAATTTAAATTGGTTTAATTCTAAATTTTAATAATTTAAGCTCAAAATCAAAAAGTTTTTTAATCTCAAATGACTTTGATTTAAACCTGATCTGCCTCCACCTCTACCGAAATCTCAATGAGATGTCAAAGAATAACTAACAGTCCTGGGAATCATAATCAATCTTGCAAATATTTGTGGGACAATAAACGTGATTAAAGAACAAAGCACGCGAAAGTTTTGCAACCCTTAAGAATATGTTTATATATAATATTATACCCTTTTTACAAGTGATATATATATATATATATATTTATTTACTTATTTTGTTCGGTAATTAAAAGGTGTCAAACAAATATGGGAGAATCATTATTCAGCTTTTTTTCATGCGTTGGGTTTTGGATAGAAAGGAATTCCTTGTGTTTTTTGGTATCTACAAAAGAAAGTTAAAAAAATAAAGCTAAACGAGTATAATATATTTGTGTGTTGCATCAACCTTTCCATGCTTTTCTCTCTTTTCCTTCTTATAAGAGCAAAAGGGAATATTAATAGAAAGAGAGCAAATTGTACAAGGACTGGCATGTACCTCACCAACCCAGAAACCCTAATATGCATGGGATGCCACGATCCGTCCTCGCATGCTTTGATGTTTATCTTTTTCGTGCCGTGAAATTGACATTCTTTTGCCAAATGCTGGACCTTATCTTATCTCATCTTATCACCCATGCATGCACACCTAGACATGCTTATATCTTGCATGCATAGATATACTTATTTGGTAGCACATATATAACACTGCATATAATTAAAATGAAAATATGTCAATTTTGGTGTCAATTAATTAGTAGTAACAGTTTCCCATGTATAAAATTTGAACAATCTATTAAAAAAGTTTATATTAAATATCTAACTTTAAGATCAATGTATTTCTATTTTTAAACCCAGAATTTAATTTAATTAATTCATACAATCATCTTTAAAAAATGTCATCTAACAAATTTGTTATTTAAATTTTAATATTTATAACTTTTTTTTATTCTTAAATTACGATCCTTTTTATATAAAAAATATATATTTATTATTCAAACGCGTTATCTTATCCATGAGTATCCAGCATTGATGAAAAAAATGCATGATTATTGCATGCAATTTACATAATACAAATGAAGAAAACTGAGAATTCCAAATGCGTATAAGCTAGGTGAAGGATGGATATGATGTATAATACGATCAAGTATTGTTATATAAATGACCCTACAAAATTTGGCTCTTGGCCTTGCCATTGGGACGATTATGGGACTGCTTCTTTATTTATAACGTTTGTATAATTTATAGTATCTATGTATTTTAGATTAGTTGGCTGGATACATTACCCAGACATGAAAACAACTTGTCAGAAAAGGGTATATTTTTGTTTGAAATACGTATGTTTTTGCCATTATAATAAAACAAACAAGATTCCAACTGGTGACTAAGAGTTTCAAAAAAAATAGTGAAAAAACTTTTGAATTTTTTTGATAATGATGAGATTTTTCCAGAGAAAGCATATACATATAATATATATTGTACAAAGGAAATGCATAGAATAATGGCAGCTGCTGAATTTTCTTTATCAGCCACACTGTTTCAATTGGTGAGACATAATTCTCTAGCTTGATCATCCACAGATTTTGTTCCATATGGTGGAATTATTATATTATATTATTATTAATTTATATGAAAAGGAAAAAAATTAAAAAAATTAGAAGTACATGAAAAAAAATAAAACTATGTATTATACTTCTAGAATGGATGATTTTGGGTACCTCACCTTAGGGCATCTATAAAATAAATAAATAAATAAATAAAAACTATGTGCTATTGAAAGTGAGAGAGGCTTGGCTCACACACAAAAAAAAAAAAAAAGCGAAGATCTTTTTCACAAAAGAAAATTCTATCATGTGTTTTTATAGGTTTTTTTTTTTTTAAGCCTCCCAGTATTCGATAAAAGTCAAGCCAGATCAAACCCCATGAGAAACATAAACTCTCCAAATACTTATTTTTTTCATTTATAAAATTTAAAATCGAGACCTTACTAAAAGAGAATCAAGCTCCTTAGCCACTCAGACCAATAGACATTAATGTCTTTATATGTTTATTATCTCACAAAATAACATTAGATTTTAGGGTTCTATAACCTTCTCTTTACCACTAAATCAATGCGTCATTAGCAATCACTGTGCATAAATATTTATTGTTAATTTATTTTAATTATTTTCCCAAATATATATAACAAAGAATAATTTGCCTTTAATTAATTGTATTGAAAACCAATAACAGTATGATCCTAGATGAGCGAAATTATTTTATTTATTGTCAATAAAATTTTTAAACTCCACAAATAAAATTAGTAGGATAACACATGTCACCTATGATATATTAAAAAATAACTAAAAAAAAGTAGAATACATGTTAATCTCTTAACTTCATTCATAAAATTAAAAAATTCACTAGATAAAACCATTAATAAATATTCAAAATAAAGTAATATATATGCAATCCTTATCATTTCTCAAACGGTTTCAAGTTTCCCTTTCTCTTGCTAGCAAGAATAATATATAGGTTGTATGATTTTCTCCACACTCTTCTCTCTCTTTCAAATAGCTTTCTATTTTCATTTCTAATAGGGAATTTATGCGCCTCTCTGAATATAACTACAGCAACAACAAATAATCCAAGAAACAACAAAGACAAGGTCCCAATTGGATAAATCCAACTGCTTTCTCCAACTCAGAAGATGCCTCCATGATAGCAACAACCAAAATTAAACTCATATCCTATCCTATGATTTATAATAAACAAAATACACCATATATAACAATATATATTTAATTGTTACTAATTACCTCAAAATTAATGGAGATCACAAGTTTATTTTTACATATTTTACAAGAGAGATTACAGTCAGGAGATATATAAAGGGGTGAAAGATATTGGGATTTAAATTCCAAATATTTTGGATGATTAAATGGACCAACTGAATTAAACATTTGGTTCCACTTAGCTTTTTTCACATATATACTACATCTACATAAATTGAATGAGTTCAAACTTTCGTATGTGATCTAATTCAAGAATTTGAAAACTTTCTAATAACTTACAAACAAAAATTTTTAAAAAAAAAATACACAAGTTATTATTCTATGCACTATTCGAATAGTGATTTTAAAACTTTATATCGAATCCAAATTTGTGTAATGAGACATGTGATAAAAAATTAGATTTGTTCGTAAACATTTTTATGTTGATTGATTGGTAATATATATGATAGAATAGTAATCCAAAATGTTAATGATCTGTCACAAGAGAATATTTTGAGGCAAAGGTAACAATTATAATGAAATTTTTTCGCCGTACAAAGGCTACATCTCTGTTAATTTTCCGTATCAAAAAGATTCGTTTCCTTTTGTCTGGCTATGGAGGAAGGCTTTGATCGCTTTCATGTATGATCTAAGAGGACAAAGAGTGGAGTTGGAAACCGACCCAAATATCTAATGGAACATTCTCTCATTTTTCTTTTCTATTTCCTTCAAACCTTTATTTTCATGCCAACCCAATGCCACAATTCCTATATAAATCAGTGCCGATTGGGCATTCAAAGCACCTCACAGACTCAACAAAAAACTTCAAAGTAGCCTTTCACTTGCAAAAACCCTAGCTGTACATCTTTTGGCATTGTTTCCATTTTAGCAATGGAAAGTGTGAAAATTTTGGCATCGGAGAGGCCGGTGGTGATCTTCAGTAAGAGTTCTTGCTGCATGTGCCACACCATCAAGACCCTTTTCTATGACTTTGGGGTGAACCCTGCAGTCCACGAGCTCGATGAGATCCCTAGAGGACGTGATATTGAACAAGCTCTCTCGAGGCTCGGTTGCAGCCCTTCCATTCCAGCCGTGTTCATTGGTGGTGAACTTGTTGGTGGTGCCAATGAGGTCATGAGTCTTCATCTTAATCGATCCTTAATCCCAATGCTTAGACGAGTTGGAGCTCTTTGGGTTTAATCCATAAAATCCACTAACTTGCATGTCGGAGCACCAATAAACATGTGATTATATATACTAGATAATCACATTTAGATCCATAAGAGCATAGGCTTCAAGTCTAATTAACACTATAATGTATCCAACATACCTACTTTATATGGTCTTACTAATTTATGAGTCTACTTAGCATGTATGTCATCTTTTTGGTAATGTACTAATATGTTTTTTTGAGAAATAAAAGTTATGGGTTACATTAACAATATTCTATATCTAAAAATGCAAGTCCTTGGGCCTTTTTTTTTTCTATATTGTTATCACCTTATTCAATCTTTTAATAAAATATTTCTATCCTTGCTTTTAAAAAATAATATTCATCTCTTAACCTTTAAATGTCTTAAAACATTACTTGATTTCTTTGTCAAAATAATAATTTTAATTTAAAATCCCTCCTCTTCAAAGTATGAAACTTGTAAAATTCACCATTTCTTCAACCAATCTACATGGGCAAAACTTGATTAAATATGATTAAACTAGTAAAACCAATGCTTGGATTGTAGAAAATATATAAATATAAAATTGGGTTTTTCATATAAGATGAAAATGGATTTGGGTTGCAAAATTTTTGGCTAAATGGGCCAAAACTCTTTAAAAAGCAAGAAGTTGGTGGGGGAGGGCTTGAATCCAAAGTGACACATGTGGTGGAGACTTGAGGGGAGATTGGATCCTCTGCTATAGGCTATAGAGGGCAGCTGCAACTTGAAAAAATAAATGACTTTCTTTTTTTCTTTTTGTTTTTGACACAGAATCCAAAGTCATCTTTCCATGTTTTTTATGACTGTTCTGCGGTCACTCTTTTCCATGTTTTTTATCACTGCTCTTCAGTCACTCTCAACAGTTATTACTACTATTAAAATTTCACATTATTTTTCTTAGAGTTGAAAATCTGGAGTTGATCAATAATTGTACGTAGAAAATGACCCTTAATGAAATTTAAAAAATAAATCAGACCATATTAGTATTAATGATTCTAGTTTTATAATATTCCTTGAAATTTGATAAATCAGATCATAAGAATAATTTTTGTCGATTAAGATCAGATCTTTTAATAATATTTAAAAGTAATTTTTTAAATATATAATATGGAAGAATATATCATTAAAATTGTTTTAAAAAATTAAATTTAACTAAAATTTGAAGATAGATTACCAAAAAAAAAAATTTATTCAAGCATGAGGCAATGATTTTTAAGGAAAAAATATATTATCAAACAAGAACGGTAAAAACGGTGAATTAGAAGCATTTACAATTTAACTATATATATATATATATATATATCTTTATTATTACATTTTCATGGTACTATGAAAGCAAACTAGCACTAGACTGGTACCTAGTTGTTAGACAGACCATCCCAAGAAAATCTTGGTAAAGGATCTCATCATCAAACAATAACCAACAGGACAACCATTCACTTCACCTTCACCACTTCACTTCCCTCTCTCTCTCTCTGAGTGTCATTTGCTTTGCTTTAGTTGCTATCTCTCTGTCATCACCACTTACAGAAGGTCAGGTACAGCTTACTTCCTCAAAATCAAAACCCACTTCCATAAGTGAACCCTGTCTCTTCATTTTCTGAATGGCTCATTAATTCATTTTCTTTTCTTTTATTCTTTGTTTTCTCAGCAACCCAACTCAAGTACGAGGTTGAAGGTCAAACCTTTTGTGTCAGGTTGAGCTAAGTCCATGGTTCTGGAGGATTGTACTTTGTTGCTGTTTAAAAAGAACTTGGATAAGTAATCGGGGTTTAATCATTTTATCTATGTATTGACTGGCTGTTAGGCTTTTTAGTATTTTAAGTTGTTTTTCTAGGTGATAATGTAGCTTCATTTTTTGGAAATTTTAGGGTTTTATTTTCTGGTTTTTGATCCAAAGACGTTTCCTTTGCTACATCAAAGCGTCTGCTTAGATGAAAATATTTAGCTTTTCCCGTAGGCGCATGAAGCTTGGCAGGTCAGTTTCTTCTTTTCATTAGTTGACTTGTTAGTCATATTTTCTTTTTCATTTTTCTTGCTCTGAATTTCGATTATTTATTTAAATATATGTTCTTTGTTCAAGATTAGTATTTTTATGCGAAAGAAAATAAATTGCAAGCTTAATTAAAGAATGCCCAAATCCCACTTTTTCATGAAGAAGGCCTCTTTTTGTTGTGTATTGCACACTTATTTGGTACATTGCTGTGTTGATTTAGAGTGAAGAAAGTACAACTTTCAGAGTCTGCTCATGGAATTAAGAGTCCTATAAGACCGCCCAAACGAAGCAACACTGCCAATGTGAGGCTTTTGACTTGTTTGATTTGGTTTGGTACTGGTGGGCATGTGTATAAGGTGCTAAAGCCTTCAAATTTGTTTCAGGTAGAGTCCACTATGCCTGCTAGTAGTCATTCTCATGAATTTGACTCCCACAGTCCAACTGTCCCTGAGATTAATTCATCAGTGAACTCTGAGAATTGGATGGTGTTGTCAGTTGCTGGGGAAAGGCCTGTGCCACGCTTTAATGTAAAACATTGTTGCTTTTCAATTTCTAATGGCTTCATATCTTAGTTGTTAATTCAACTTTTACATATCAGCTATGATGGAAGTGTTGAAAACTTTACTTGTTCTTTGAGTAGCATGCAGCTGCTGTGGTGGGGAACAAGATGATAGTGGTTGGTGGTGAATCTGGGAATGGATTGTTAGATGATGTGCAGGTAAAAACATGTTAATAGTTTGTAATTTTTGAAAATTATGTCTAGTTTACTTGACATGGTGCAAGATCTGTCACAAATTGTTACCTTAAATCCTATAATTCTTTCCTGTTTTTATTGCAGGTTCTTAATTTTGATAATTTTTCCTGGACCACAGCATCATCCAAGCTTTACTTGTCCCCAAGCAGTCTACCATTGAAGATCCCTTCATGCAAGGGCCATAGTCTGGTAAAATCATAGTGACATATTCTATTGTCCCTGATAGAATATTCTCTTTGCTTTGCATACCATATATGCTGAATTGTTGTTACTACATGCTTTTCAACTGAGGTGTTTTCTGCAGTGTGCTACATAGGATACGGCATGTGTACTGAGGTTAATAGGATTCTCGTGCCACTGCTATGTCTACTAATTAGACTTAATTTTTATTGTATATTGTTTCTAATTTAATCGTTTGGTTAAATTGATTGTGCTACTTTGTGGTATTATTGTGCTGGTTCTTGTTATTTCTAACAAGTGGGATGTGAAGCGTTAGTAGTGTTGATATGCTCAAGCTTTTTTGTGTTTTTTCCTTGCCCAGGTTTCATGGGGGAAAAATGCCCTCCTGGTTGGAGGCAGAACTGACCCTGGGAATGACAGAGTTTCAGGTTCAAGATTAGAATCTTCTGAATCATGCTATTATCACTTTGTCTTTGTACATGGTGTAATGCATTTTCTGTTCTCAATTTTGGTTTTTGCAGTATGGGCATTTGATACAGAGACAGAATGTTGGTCAGTTATGGAAGCAAAAGGAGAAATACCGGTACTCTTTTCTAACTCATAAATGGCCAATTTACATGTAAAGTAGCATTTCTTGCATTGATATCAAACATCATAAAAAACAAATGCCAAATGGGTAAGAACAGTAAATTGTAATGAGCAATACATTCATTGGATAGAGCTATAACACTGGCATGTCGTAAACTTACATCGTATCATTGTCTTTTGTCGATGCTCCATCTTTCTCGTTTGCTATTTCATTGACAAACTATGGGTTTTACTAATTTATAGAAGTAAGCATTCCTAGAAAACATTGTCATGCCTTCCAGGTTGCTCGAAGTGGTCACACTGTGGTCAGGGCAAGCTCCGTTTTAATCCTTTTTGGGGGTGAAGATGCTAAAAAGAAGAAACTGAATGACCTACATATGTTTGATCTGAAGTCTTCAACATGGCTCACCCTTCAATGCACGTGTGTAGCTCTAACATCTTCCATTATGTTTCTTAATTAAGCCCGTGTACTTGATGTCACTTTGCTGATAGAGAAATCTGGCTCTTATCCATGCAACGTAAGACTAAATGCAAGAAGCTTCTAAGCAAAGAATCTTTTGTACAGGGGAACAAGACCATCTCCAAGATCCAATCATGTGGCAACTCTTTATGATGATAAAACTCTTTTCATCTTTGGTGGAGCATCAAAGTCCAAGATACTGAATGACTTGTACTCACTTGACTTTGAAACGGTGTGTAAAAATTTTAGCAATCTTGCCATGTTTATGTTAGATTATATTAGCTTGTAATGGTTTTCTTATAAGTACTTTTTTGTCAGATGGTATGGTCTAGAATAAAGATACGTGGTTTTCATCCGTCGCCAAGAGCTGGTTGCTGCGGAGTTCTGTGTAGAACAAAATGGTACATATCAGGCGGTGGAAGTAGGAAAAAAAGTATGCCCCGTACTATTAAGCATGTACTAGCACCTGAAAGTAATTATAAGTGTCGATGAAAAAATCATCGTAGATGAATTTGATTACCTCTTTTTCTTGCATATTTTGAAATGGTTGAACCTGTAATTGTGCATCTTTTGCATTCATTTTTACTTCTTATTTCCTTAACATATATGGTTTGGAAATGTTTACAGGACATACAGAGACTTTCATCTATGATGTTTTAAAGTCTGAGTGGTCTGTGGCCATTGCATCACTTCCATCTTCAATCACAACTAACAAGGTCAACATGCTGAATTTATTCTTTTGCACATTTGTTCTTTTGCACAAAGCGTGTGATTCTTTAAATGATTTGATACCCTCATACCACATGATGTGAATTATATATGACTGGAATTCCTGTATGTTGTCTTTTTGGTATAAGATTGCAAACTTGACTGTTAGAGACGATCATCCAGTTTTCTGGTTGGTCATTGATTTGAAGTTAAAAACAGAAAATTCTGATAGGATTTTGTTTAAGCACAATGTAATCATTTTTCACTAGTGAACATTTCTTAATAAAAGGTACCTGTCATTGGTCATAAGACATGGGGCCTTATTGTTCTTAAGATAGTTGTTCTGGCAGGGATTTAGCCTAGTACTCGTGCAGCACAAGGATAAGGATTTTCTTGTTGCATTCGGCGGATACAAAAAGGAGCCATCAAATCAGGTTGAAGTTTGAATTCATATACTTAGAATGATTAGATTGTGTTTAAATTGTAATTCCTTCTTTGTCTGTTACACAGGTTGAAGTACTGATCGTTGAGAAGAATGAATCATCCATGGGCTGGCGATCTACTCCTGGTAAATCTGCGGGACAAATGCAGTTTGGAAAACGCTCGTCATCTGCAGGGTCGGCTAGCCAACCTGTTAACGGTTCTTCCCAACGTTTGGTTAACTCTGCTGCAAGACAAAATCTAGCGTCTGTAATTGAACATGATTCTGGTAGAAGATCGTTGTCAGAGTTGTCACTTGTGGATCAAAATCCTCTTTCTGGAAAAGTCTCACTACGGAAGCAATTTCATAATATGGAAGAATACAACACAGCTGTTAGAATAACAAAGTGTTCAGAGGACATAAGTTCTATTCTACAGGTAATTGTAAAAGCTTCATTTAATTAACTGTTGCCTTCAAGATGATTAACATCCATTAATCTCTGCTCAAACTTGAAATGGCACCTTCTACTTTGCCATCGAAATATTCCATTAGCATAACATATTTTTGTTGTTTTAGGCAATAGAACAAAAAACAAATCAATCTGATACGGGAATTCAGATTCATGCTCCTGGGACCAAAATCAGTTCAGACAAATCACTCCTATTTGGATCTGAAAGTTCAAATCCCCAGGTTAAACGGATCATAAATGTTCCTGTTGATAATGATAATTTTGTATTTCCAGAAGCGGATGATAAATCAGGAGCCGTATCAGCTCCTTCAAGCATATATCAATTTTATGAGACAAGAATGGCTGCCCTTAGTAGAAAAAATGGAATTTTAGAAGTACAGTTGGCAGCTGCATCAGCAAGCCAAGACAATGCAGAAAGAAATTTAGCTTCCTCTCTCAAGAGCAAAGAGGAGATGGAGAAAAGATTTGCAGACACAATGAAGGAGATGGAATTGCTAAAAGAGAAACTAGCTGGTACAGAACTTGCTCAAGAAGAGGCCAACAGGTTATCTAACATAGTCCACTCAGACAATGTAAGGCTCGAACATGATGTGGCTTTCCTTAAGGCTGTTCTAGATGATACTCAAAAGGTATTGATTTTGTTGTCTTGTGCTATTTAATCATGGAAACATGCATTTTGGATCGTAACTCATTTTTAAGAGTGCCTGATTTGAAATTTATTCTAGGAGCTGCTCTCGGCCAGAGGAGTCCTTGCAGGGGAGAGGGCCAGAGCATTCCAACTACAGGTGTGGCTTTGAACCAAATTGTTTTGGATAAATGGGAAATGAAACTAAGATAAATGCTCTATGGTGGCTGCTTTCATTAGTTTTAATCAAGGGGAGTGCAAAAGCCTGTGTGCCTGGATGCATGTGTTTATCAAACCTGCAGAGGCAAATCCACATGTTTAGCTAGGGTATCCATGGACACCCCCAAAGATTAAAAACAAGAAAATTTTGAAGGAAAATTTCCCCTAAACACTCTTTCCATCATAAAATTGGTAAATCTGTGACAGTTTTCAATACATATTATAAGTGAACATCTCTAAAAAAGAATCCAAAATCCACCACTGCAAACCTGAGGCTAATGCCACTAGAATCAGAGTCAAATTGTATGCCAAATGATCAGAGTCAATTCAAATCTTAGTTTTTGTCCATCAGATGAAGCTCATTCGTTTCTTCATTAATATACTCCCTGGCTTCTCTTTGACCCTATATGTTGCAATTCACCTAATATTGCAATGCAGGTTGAAGTTTTCCATCTCAAACAAAGGTTGCAATCCATGGAGCACCGAGCACCCACTCCTAGGAAACCATTCAATGTATAGTGTCAGACTGAATCTGACTCGTTACAGTCATATCCATATATCTATTTCTGACTAGTTACTGTCATATCCATATCTATTTGCCATACAAGATGGTAGGAGGAACAGTTTGAATCAACAAGTGTTCAATCTGCCTGGAACTGAGCCTACGTCTGCTGAACAAAGGCATGGATATTCATATTCATTTGGTAATTTACTATGTACATATGTATATCGACCATGTCACATGTTTCCTTGGACGCAATCTCTTCTTCTAGTTTGAAGAAACCCCTGCTGTTCAATACTAATGACCTATGGCATGGCTTTGATCTCTGCGGGCTTCTAAGAGGAACTTTGAATAAGTTTTGCGGTAGGAATCTAGCTGCAGACCTGCATTATATTCGAGCCAAACGAATAGTAGCAGGTCAAATGAGGGGAGCTTGCAGCTGCTGAAGAGTTTTAGCCTCTATCTTTCAAACAATGCAAATGGGTGTTTGATTGCTATAGAACTTATGTACATCTTACCAGTCCCAAAGCGCAAAGAATTTGAACCAATCGTCCACTGGAACATGAGGTTCAGGTTCACATTTTCAGATTTCAACACTTTTACAAAGGGTTCATTCATGATAAACCAGAGATAGTTGCAGTAGTAGTAGTTTTGAATAGGCAGTGGAAATTCATAAAATTTAAATGAACTCATATCTTACTGTAACCATATTGTCGACATCTACAAAATCAATTGTATTAGTGATTTGGACCGAAAAATACAAACCATCTATCTATCGCATAACTGATGTGCTTAGTCAAATGAAACTTTTAAAACTTGGTGCAAGTCTCCAATGAATTATGTCAATTTTTAGCCCCCCTTAAAGATTATAAATTTGCTGGAAATGATTTGCTTCAAATGGCAGCAAGAAGTTACCTTGATTCATAATCAGTTTTCTTCTCAACAAATGAATTCAGGATCCTATTCGATTGAAGACCTTGGCCACAAGCTTACAAAAGCTCAGTCTCTTCTTGGTCTGCATCCGCATCTTCAACCTCATTTTCTTCCTCTTCTTCAGGTGCATCTGGATCCACTCCCTACAAGAAGTCACTCGCTTACTCTCTCTGCATATCTATGATTAGCATGCCTATATGCCTCCAGACACACACACACACACACACACAAAAAAAAAATCTTAAAAACACCCCCTTCCCCTTATAAATGAAAAAAGAATGGACAGCACAAGCACAATACAGACCTTCATCTGCTTTTCCAGGCGTTCCAACCCTTTTTTCGCAGCTTCATTCTGAGGATTTATTCTGCAAAATGCATTAGACATTAAATTGCATTCATTAAAAAGGGAATAGCAGGCTTTTTTTGAAAGGCATAAGAAATTCTATTAATGGGGAAGTTTAACAGCAAATAAAGCAATAGCAGTTTTCTCTGTCAGATTATTTGACATGAAAGCTTCCTTTATAATCATTCAAAGTTCTCGTCATGTGCAGTCTATAAACTAGAATAAGAGAAAATTGGAGCATATCCTGAGTATGAATGGACCTCAATGCCGATTGATAATGTGACAAGGACTCTTGAAGCATATTTGTGGCAGCAAATACTTGAGCCAGTTTGACATGAAGAGAGTCATCAGCCCAATCTTTGAGATAACGTTCAAGTAGAGATACGGCATCTCTATTTTGGCCCTCAATGACATGGAGCTCAGCTAAAGCTAATGCAGCTCCAAGGTAACCAGGTTCCAGCCTGAGCGCTGATTCATAGAATTTTTTTGCCTGTTACCAGTTTCAATTAGAGTAAAACTTATTAAAATTTACTTTCAGTGGCAACATCTAGTCAAGTAATGCTAAGAATAGTCTATTACAGGTTTACCTTCTCCCTGCCACTGGAATTGCTAGCATGAACATCACCAACTAATTTCAGTGCCTTTGCAGAATGAGGCATTGCCTTCATTGCCTCTCTAGCAGCATAGAGGGCCTCCTTGACTTTAGAAAATGCCAGATACGACTGAACTAAACCTGAAATTATAACAGTCAGAGGTTTGCCAGGCCTCCATAATCTCATGATTCTTTCTTTTTTAGAATATAACTGCATCAAACAAATAGAAGACAGTAATAGGGATAAGATGAATCTTATGCAGCTGAATAGTGAATTTGCACATTTTTTGTCCTTAAAACTCAAACCTTGATACGAACGAAGATCAGCTCTCAATTCTTGAGCTCCCCTGAAGGCCATTACAGCAGCTTCTGGCCGCTTCAATGATAAGAGCAGGTTACCCTAACAGCACACAGAAAAATATAGAAATTGAGAAAATAGAATTATATTGCCAGGAAAAACAAACACCCAGAGAAAGCTTTAATGAGGATAATCACCCACTCTGTTGGATGGAAAACCTTTCAATACCTTCATTATATAACCTGGTATGTGCCTCTCATCAATTTTGATGCTCTGATAGCAAACAATATAAGTGAATATGTGAGATATATAAATATTTACAAGAGGAGGAGGGGGAGAGGACTGTTACGGATGAACCAGCTAACCTTTTCAGCATAAGATAGAGCACCCTTTTCATCTTTCCTTTCCCACAATACAGATAGAGCCGCAAAAACCTCGGGTCTTGTAGGATCAATACTCAGCAAATCATGCACTAACTTATTCAACTTTGAATAATCAGACTTCATCTTTAGAAGCATTGCATACTCATCCATGTAAGTCATAACATAAGGATCAATGGATCGAACCTACAAGGACCACAGACTCAAATTTGTTACCATACATGAGTCAAAGTGTAAGCATAGGCAGAAAAAGACTTGAGAATAGTTCATTGACATAAAAGTTAGATATTCTAATCACCTTCTCAAAATTCATTGCTGCCTCATCATTCTTTCCAATGATGGCTTCAACCTGGATATAGGAACATGTATTAATTAATAGAAAGTTAATTAAAAATCGAATGATCTAGATAATATAAACAGCCCACAACTAGCAAGATTTAACATTAGTGATCATGTTCATAAATACTCTTCCAGCCTTTTCTTATCCATTCTAAGCTAAAGTCAACCATTAGTTTTCTTTCCTACTAAGCTGAAAAAGGAGCAAATAAACAAGCTGGATTTATTAGAATGCAACCATCCCTAACCTTTGCCATTTCAAGCAATATGTGTATGTTATTAGGGAAACGTTGTAAAAGTTCTGTAAAGAGTTCCAAACCACCTGCAAAAGGATTTAGGGGAAACAGGAATCCTAATGAAAAGAAATTAATAAAGCAGATAAATTAACAAATATATCAGAATAGATAACCTTTGCTTGGCAACATCCATAAATACGAAAAGTTCTAGATTATTAAACCTTACAATTTGAAAAGAAAGTTATCTTACCTTTGTAATCATTTGAAGCAATGCAACATTGTGCCTCAACATACCGCTGCACAAAATCAGCAAATTACTAAGAATTCTGTCAAAGCAGAAATTAGTATTGACATAAGCACTGAAACTAAAATAATAATGCACAAGATAACACCAAAATAACTGAGTGAAGCATTATTTTTCTGAAAAACCATTATAACAGTTTCCAAATCCATATTTTCATTGTTTATCAAGGAACATAAAGCTAATAAGTAGCTCAATATGGAGCAGAATGTCACCCATTTTATTTTTTTTCTTACTTGCAGCCAACGGCTTGAATCACCATGATCTAATTGAGCCCTCCCACTTCTATATGGGGTCTGGAATTATACAATAGGAACACGAAGATGTTAGGTAACAAAGATCTATGACTACAAAAACCAAACAAAAAAATTAATTGTAGTAAAAAAAATGAAGCTAATAAGACACCAAATAGTCAACAAATCTAGTTAGGAACCTCATAGCATTACTTTTGATTTTAAAACTTGAAAATATGTTCATAAGAAGAACTTTGGGTTAGGAAGAAATAATTTGCATTCCACAAAATCATGTTTTTGACAACCAAAGATTCAAAACAAAAGGAAAATCTCCTGCTTAAGGTGTTTACTGCACTACACATTGCAGCTCTCAAAGTTTAATAACAGAGTAGACTGCACTACCATATAAGTTAACTTCTCTTGAATGAATGAAAAAAATGACTAAATGAGTGTATCCATGCAACTTGAACAATGACAAATGACATGTGAAAAACTAGAAGTTTACTAGTAAGAACTCTACTGCAGCCTGCATGAGAATGACAAATCCAGAAAAATGCTTCCCATTTTGACCTTCTAAACATGTCTATATGGAGCACAGTGAAAATTCAATACAATCTGAAATTAAAAACCTTATGCAAACTCAAAGGCATACAACATCAAAGAAAAAGTACATCTTGCATACTTAACTACCTGGCTAGACACAGGGACAAAGCATAGCACTTATATTGACAAACCTGAGGGAACAATGAAATTATATCCTTGGCACTGGCCCCTAATTCAGCCAAGGCAATGATAGCCTCAATGACATAAGGACATTGCCTGCCAAAGAAGAACCCAAAAGACACATGCTTTCAGAAAGTTAGCACAATAAATTTTAGTGAATACCAGTAAAAACAAAGGGAAAAGCAATAACTATTAGACACACTATCCATAAAGAATAAAGAAACATCAGGAAAATAGGAATAAAATTGACAGACCTTAAACATTCCCTGTAACATGTAACAGCACCGCGGTTATGTTTAGTATTTCGATAAAGCTTTGCCATCAATAAACTCATCTGCAAATTTCTTGCTTTGCTAGGTATTCCCTCCATCTGCAATTTCAAAGTAATGAAAAATGCAGATTTCAAAAAAAAAGTTGAAAGAAAAGTAGAGGGGATGAATAGTGAATTAAACTTTAAATCAAAATCCATTAAACAAATATTTAGGAATCCAAAATACAAGCTCCATCAAAACAAGTCAACAAAAACAATAAAACAGAGAAATAAAGATAGAAATGAAGAAAACCTCTGCAAGGGCCACTTTAATTTCACTTAGAGCAAAATGACAAGAAGCAATTTTGAACTTCACCTGTCATGGAAAATGAAACAAAATTGCAATAAGCGTTTTAGTCTCAACATTCAAAAATTTCAGCTTACAAGAAAAAGAAAAGAGCTCAAAGAGAATTCATAAGAGAAAATACCTCGTTTTCATTTATCGCTGAAATGTTAAAAGAATTCGGAGAAGAAGACCGGTTTGAGGCAGACAATGAGCTTCTAGAAGTTGTTGAATTTTGCTTGGGAATAATCTTGTAATACTGCAGGGCTTGTTTGTATGTATGCTGAAAACATATAGGAAAAGGCAAAAAATTAAAGCAACTCTGACTTCATTACTCGATCAATCTCCTCCGAAAATCTAATCACTCTAGCACATGAATCACATTTTCTATATAAAGCCATCTCTTCCCAAAGACAACATTATATACAAACTCGAAAATTGATTTTTTTTTAATTAACAACATAAAATTATATAAGATAAATGAAACAAAACAATTTAAAACTTAAAAAATTAATCTTGTAATACTGCAAGGCTTGCTTGTATGTATGCTGAAAGCATATAGGAAAAGGCAAAAAATTAAAGCAACTCTGACTTCATTACTCTATCAATCTCCTCCAAAAATCTAAGCACTCTAGCACATGAATCACATTTTCTATATAAAGCCAACTCTTCCCAATGACGACATTATATACAAACTCGAAAATTGATTTTTTTTTAATTAATGACATAAAATAGATATAAAGATAAATGAAATGAAACAATTTAAAACTAAAAAAATTAATTTAAAAAAATATAGCAGCTCATTCATATTTCATACTAAAGCTGTTCATCTACCGGGAACAAATAAAGATACTCTACAGTTGACTGATTTTGTTCACATTATCCGAAAACGAGTCCATTTATGTCAATTTTTTTGCCAGTAAATCAGAGGAAAAAATTATTCAAAAGTAAAATGAGCTTACAATTGTTCTACGGTACTCTCTCTCCCGAAACAAAGCATCGCCAAGAAGAATCTGCAGAAATACACAACAAAAATTGAGGAAAAAAAAAGAATCATTTAGCATTTAAAAACTCATTTAAAACAAAAAAAAAAAAGGAAAATTGGAATAAATCGATACCAGATTTTCAGCCTTGAGATGTGGACTAGTTTCGGCATTAACGGTAGATGATGAAACAAGAAAAGAACCCTGTCAAAACCAAACCAAAAAAAGATCAATCAGCGAAGTAAATATTTAAGTTCGGTTTATTTTAATAATAAATAACTAATACATAAAAAAAAAAAAAAGAGATTACGAGAACTTGAGCGGAGCCAAAGAGAGCATTATCGAGAAGAGCAGCGATTTGCTCCTTTGGGACGTCCATTTTCTAGAGCAGCAACAGAGACAGTAAAGGTTTTTTTTTTTTTCTTTCCTTTTTATTTTTAAAAGATGAGAAGAAAATTTGACAATACGTAATTGAAATTATGCCAAACAACCCGTCCCGTTTTTTCATTTTAAAACCCCGGTTTTGCCCCTGAAAAAGAGCAAAGTGCGCCTCCTTCTATTTAAAAAAAAAATAGTTTTTTATTGAAAAAATTCGAAAAATTAATTCTAGTAAATATAAAACTCAAAAATTAAATATCGTAATTCATATCCATATATTAAATACAAAACTTATTTTTTTATTTTTTTAAACTTATAAATAATATTTGCTAAAATTTTAATACAATTCATATATTTGTGTTTATTTATTTAATATTAAATACATGTAAAATATAAAAATTAAAATATTATAATTTATGTCAATATGTTAAATATAAAATATATATTTTAATTTTTTTCAAATCTATCTAAATTTTTATTAAAATTTTAGTACATGTCACTTTCTTTTCTTTTTTTTTGTATCATTGATTTTTTGGCCATATCTGTGGCTTAAGAGATCAGTTCCTTCACAGTTTACTATAGTGGTAGTTAGTTGTCTATTACTTGGGGCTTTGCTTCAAGTTCTGAAATGGTGGCTGGTATCCCCAATGGTCCGCTGATGCCTGCGCTATCAGTTGCTTGAACAATGGTGTAACATGACTCAGCTTAGTAAGGGATTGATCATCTGAAACTAAGATTTACTTAATGAATCGAATTTCATTAGCTTTTGTCTTGGTACAGGCAGCTTTCAGATCATATATCTTACCAGTTACAACAAAGAAGATTTTGTTAGTACAAGCAGGATTTTGATCAGACAGGCAAATCAACATTCTTCCCCTGGCTCTTCTTCTTCTTGGAGAAGGTTTTCCCTGTTGTCATGAGCCCAAAATCCCCGCACATCTACGAGCTTGCTGGCGATAGTACCACCCTGTTTACAAGCTAGGAGGTCAGCCAGTGTAATCATCAGTGGATCAACTGGCTTCACCATATCCCATATCTCATCCCTCACATCCTCAATGCACAATTCACAGTTGCCCCCTTCAATCCATTTCTGGTGTACATCTCTGTTTCAAGATGGTAAAGGTGGTCTGTGTTAAAATAAATCATTAATCCTAGGTCAATGAGAGCTATTACTAAAGAGCAGAATTTGATTCCGAGTTTAATCTATGGTTCATTGGTTAATCATTCATGTCTATGGAGATATGAGACTTGCAGAAGCTTGCTCAAAGTACTACAAACAGGAAATTACAGGGTTTTCTGTAGGAAGATTGTATCAGGAAACATCTCATCTCTTTGATGCTGCCCTTCTTCACTTCCATGTTTGTAGCTACGTTTGATAGCTCAGGAGAGGGAATAAAACTCTAGCTCTTAGCAACAGGTCAAAGCGGATAATAAAGATTCGAACGACGGTAGCCAAAATAAAACTTCCATGTGAGTATATGAAGAGGTCTTCACCTGAAAAGATAATGAATATCTGCTGATGTGAGGAATCCTCTACCATGAAGATCAAGACAGCGAAATAAATATGTTAAACCTTCTGGAGTGTCTTTGTTCTCAAAGGCCAGAACAAAGTCAAGAAAACTTTCAAAATCCATCTCTCAATTATTTCCAGCACCAGTTTTCCCACGGTGGACATGCTCATCAAATACTATTCAAAGCATAAGAAATCCAAAAAAAAAAAAGAGTAGAAAAACTCAAAACAAAATCCACAATAGCAGAAAGGATTCAACTTCTAAATGACACCAGAAAGAGAGAAACTCAATGATACTTTTGAGTAAAAGAAGATATATGATGGGTTTATTGAACATCCCAAAGTTTAATTCCATTTTTATTTCAAAAGGTAGCTTTTAAAGTAACAACTCTGCTTAAGAATCAAACATAAGAAATCCCTGTAGACCTTGAAAAATAAACAACAGTGTTATATCTTACCTCTTTCGATAAAAATTTCAGTTAGAGTTCAATCTGCATAATCTTTAAGCTCCTGCTTACTCTGTGTTCCGTTCATATCTTTATCAAGGGCAAGAAACATATCTACAGAAGAAATAGTATGCAGTTAGTGCATTATTACATAGTACTCTTCCCTTATATACTATTCAAAGGCTTATGCAATTCCCAAATAGCAAGAAAGAAACTTTATTTCAAAGAATGGAATGCGTAAGAAGTTGCAGTTTATGATCAACTATACCATCAGGGAACGTTGTACATTTGCAAAAGAAAGGATAAACTAAAACAGCAAAGATAGAGGACAATTTCTACCAAAACTGAAAGTGTTCTAAGTACTCACCACATATGCGTTGTGCAGATGTCAAGGAAACCCAATTTTCAGCTTGCTCGGTGTTAGTGACTTCTTCCTCACTTTCCTGCACAGAAGTTTAAAGAGGGAAAAGAAAATATCAAAATAAGAAATACATTTGTCAAACTTAAGTAAAAAAGGATGATATATATACAAGACATATTCATCAATAAAGAACCTGATGTAGTTCCATTGATTCCTGGAGACAGTTGCTGAGTAGCACCTTTCTTATGCAGGCTTTTCCTGCAAGAAATACTAAGTTTTAACTATTTGAACAGCACAATCGAAGCACCAAAACGAATTATAATAGATAAGATATCAGTCCATTTTGGTAAGCAAATTTAGGTCATGCAGACCTCATCCATGAGGATCGCAAAAGAAGAAGAACTTGTGTGCAGCTATGCGACAGCACATTTGAACAAAGGCTGCTGGCATTTCCTGTAGTTGTGCCAGGTTAGGAATAAGACCACGAATATAGCCTTCCCTTTCCTGTACAATATCAAAGTGACTATAGTTCTTATACTTTAGAAATGGTGAAAAACAAACTGATACTGGAGTAGTACCCAATGTGAAAGAGATTACATGGTAAGAAGATCATATAAACACTTGAAGTTGAGGGGCTTCAAGATGCAAAGAATCCTTACATGAGGTTGGAGGAAACCATCTGAATCCTCATCAAGCTCACTCATATATATCCTGGCCCATGTAAGAGAAACCTGAAGAACAATGAATAATAAGCAGCAGTCAAAGAACTACTTCCTCAATAGGAATAACTTAAAAAGGAAAAGCAGATGATATCTAGGTTTCTTCGAACATCATGATTTTAGGACTGCCATCTTTAGTTAACAAAGCAACAGTCCATAAGGGACTGATCCCAAGACTTGCACATGATTAAGAAAGATTGTAAAGTATAATAAAAATTAGTAACATTTTGAAATATTAAAGAAATAAATAAATGAAGCTGAAATGTTAGACACCGATGATAATGATGATGTTGATGAAGAAGTAAAATGAAAGTTCAGGTTTTGAGGACGAACCTTAGATGAGAAAATCGAAGATTTTTTATAATTGTGATGAAAGTTTGGATTTTGAGGAAGAAGAGAAAGAGGAGGTTTATTATTACGATTCTGATGGCAAGCTTGTAAATTTATCAGAAAATGATGTTGATGATTGGGGTTGGAAGTAAAGGAGAAAAGGGTGCCAGCGGTTATGAGATGCTTTGACCGAGCCAAAATTTACGTGAAAGCAGGGAATGGCGGGAACGGAGTGGCGGAGTTTCGTCGCGAAAAGTACGTGCCTTTGGGGGAACCATCGGGAGGCGACGGAGGGAAAGGAGTGAATGTGCATTTGGACGTCGCTGGAGCGATGAATTCGCTGTTACCGTTTCGGAATTGTGTGCATTTTAGGGCGGGGAGAGGAGCGAACGGGCAAGGGAGGTTGATGTGGCGGTGAAAATGGCGCCGGCGACGGTGGTTAGAGAGGCGGGAAATGAGGAAGGTTTGTTGGACTTGGTGTATCCGGGGCAGCGGGCGTTGTTATTGCCTGGTGGGAGAGGTGGAAGAGGCAATGCTTCGTTTAAGTATGGGAATAACAAGGTGCCTAAGAATGCAGAGAATGGAGAAGAGGGTCCTGAAATGTGAGTTTTCTTTTTTACTATTACTAATATTTTTGGATGATCAATGCATTTCCCATTCTCTTCTATATCCTATATTTTTAGTTTTTTACATTGCTTTTGTTTTGGTTGTTAGTGTTTATACTTTATCCTGTTTCATAGATTCTTGCCATTCAAACATAAAAGGATTAAGTCGGATTCTAATTTCAGCACCTGTAGCCCGCGTTGAAGTACGAAAAAAAAGGACAAGGCTTTTTTACATTTCATGCATTTTGG
The DNA here is from genome assembly GCF_002303985.1 of Durio zibethinus. The sequence goes on along the minus strand of NW_019168026.1, from coordinate 1,600,701 downwards.
TTTTAGTGCCAATCAAGATCCTACAATTTTTTACTCTCATTCTTGGCCACTATGAAACTAAGAGCAATTACTATCTTGCAATGGTTTTTTCTTTGTTTCTGCTAATATGCACATTAGGAATAATGGCATTCTTCAGCAGGTGGCGTGGAATTAGACCTAAAGGTGGTTGCAGATGTTGGTATAGTGGGTGCTCTAAATGCTGGAAAAAGCACCCTTCTGAGTGTAATAAGCGCTGCTCAGCCAGCAATAGCCAATAACCCTTTTACAACTTTACTTCCGAATCTGGATGTAGTTTCGTTTGATTATGCGTCTACCATGGCAGTTGCTGATTTTCCTGGTTTACTTGAAGGAGCACTCAGGTGTTTTGGCTTAGGTCGTGAGTTTCTACAGCACACTGAAAGACGTTCTGCACTGGTACAGACTTCTTGTCATACAGTGCAACTACTGTAATCCTTACTCATTAAAGACTAAATCCATAACTGCTTTTCATGCGTTATGGTAGTATGAATTCACTATGGCTCCTTAAACTATTAAATTTGATGTCCTGAGCTCATTTTCCAGTCAGTTTTTTATACCATTTATGCTTTTCACCAAGAAAGAAAGGGATAGGATTTATGTTTGATATTCACTAGTCTAATTGATAAAGGTAAAGGAAATGGCTTTTTAGGGTGACCACAATCTGATCTCTTCTTTCTGTTACATAGGTACATGTTGTTGATGGCTCTCAACAGGAACCAGAACTTGAGTTTGATGCTGTTCGGCTTGAGCTGGAATTTTTTAGTCCAGAACTTGCTGAACATCCATCATACATAGTTGCCTACAAAAAGTGGACCTTCCTGAGGCATATGAGAATTGGCCATCATTTGTGGAAAAACTACAAGGTCATAGAATTGAAACTTTTTGCATGAGTGCAGTAAAATGAGAGGTTTCTCATGAAGTTATCTGTGCTGTCTGCAAGCTTCTTCAAAACCAAGGAATGCAATGAGGCATTCAAAGGTTTAGTTTATTTAAGTTAAATTTTTTAAATTTATTATTGTGCACATCCTTAATTATATTTCAATACCAAATTCTAATTGTACTCTATGAATCCTAATCCATCCATGAATTCATCGCATTCATTGTTGACAAATCCTTCCTGTTCTTTAGTTTTTCAAGATCCAGTAGATTTGAACCTTGTAGCTGATATGATACACAAGCAGCGTAGCTCCTCTATTAGTGAGTTTGAGATCGCTCATGACAGTAGTTGCAATACTTGGCATGTAATTGGAGCTCATCTGTTATACTTTATTCGGATGACAAACTAGCAGTAGGTTAATAACTCTTATCTTTGATTGCTTATACTTCTTGCTTTCTTTTGGTCTCAACTTGCTGTGTGTATCTGTTGAGTCTATTATATTCTTGTTTACCATGTTCATATAACTTTGCTGGTGCTGCTGAGTCTGTTCTGTTTTATTTCATCTCATTCATATCATTTTGTAAAGTCTGACTTATATAAATGTGGGATATATAATACTGAATAGGTTTTATGCTGCGTTAAAACCATACTTGACTTCTAGATCATGCAACCTGCTGGATAGTATTTTTTTTCCTTTTTTCTCATAAGGAGAGAAACAATGGCTTTTGGCTTTTTGTCTCAAATGAGTATTAAGCATTGACTGCCCAGTTCCGGAACAGCACTATAGACTGTATTGGTAAATACCTAGAATGAAAATTTATTGACTTACAGTTAATTCCTCATGTTCTGCCCTTAATCAGAACTTTGGACATGCATGTTCTCTCTTATCTAGTCTTTCGTTTCGCATTCTCCCTTTTAAGTTTCTAGAGGAAGAAAGATACAGAAAAGTCAGACAAAAAAAGAAACCTTTATTGCAATACAGAGGATAAATTTTGAATATTTCAAGCCCTCAATATTCATAGTTCACTTATATGAAAAACATTTTCCTGTAATCGATTATGAATGATTGAATCTAGTTTCTGTAAGCATTGGAATGAGAGAGATCCAGTCCAAAACCTACAATGATTCATCTACTTTGGCCTCATCAATTGTTCAGTGATTCATTTAATTTTGATTTAGATTTCACAGTGCTTGTAATATGTGCTTCCTTTTAATGTTTTGGTTTTTTTGTTCTGTATATGGAATGTTCATCATGTAACTTGTATGAACCAAAGTGTAAGCAAATTTGGTTTTCCAGGGGTAAATGGATCATATACATTTCTTTGTTGAAAACTGAATCTCATTTGAAAGAGTCCAGCCAAGAAGGTGAGGTTTTTTCTCTGATAAAAGATACATGTAGCGGACTTTTACAAAAGCTTAGTTCTAAACACCGCAAACAGCGAATAAAATGAGCGCTCTTGATCGAAGTATATACCATGTTTTCATAACTGCATGTTTCTCACTTACGTTAAATGCTCCAAATTGATTAAAAGGTGTTACTGTTATTCCTTTACTGATAACATCACTCAATTAAACAGATACATAAGACTCCAAGAAAAATGTTTAAACATCTCCTGGAGGCTTGTGGAGTGAACAGGTCTCTCATGAAGCTTGGGGTGAACGAAGGTGACAATGCCATATTATATTGTTACTGATGACCTGTTCCATTTTCTTGTGATTCCACCGACGTTTCCGTTTTCTTTTAGTTGAACTAGATTAATCTTGGTGAAGAAGAATATTTGGGAGAAATTAAAAACATGGGTTTCGCTAGTCTTCTATCCAGCGATAAAATGTTTTTTTTTTTGTCCCTATCAGATGGAGATGATGTGGCATGATTCTGCTGAGAATTCCGGTACACCAAGCATGAAGAAGAGATCAACAGATCAGTCAATCAAATGGCCCCAGTGGAAGTAACTGGCATCTGAAAATTTTGTCAGTAAACTGCCATATTAGGGGGTTTGGCAAAGGTTCCAGTGCCTGTTCATGCCTGATTTAGTTTCAACCAATGTTATACTTACTGATTCCACACCACAACATTCAATCTCCAGGTAAAGCCAGGACCTCTTCCTTCATCCAAGAAACAAGAACCAATGCCTGAATATTCATGTGAAACAGATAAGCAACAATATGCAATCAGAGCCTGAAGGTGCCGTAAATTCATGAGAAATGACATGGAGCTTGATGAAATATACTGCGATTGCCATGATACCAAAAAGATTGGAGTGCATGGTGGCAGTGACATTTCCGACATGTTTGAGTGCTTCACATTGGTACAGAAGGACAGGCAAGTTCTTGTCCAATTCATTGTATGAACTGGATAATGCAATTGCAGTTGCGATCCATAGTCCCCAAGAGACTTTAGGGTAACGCCTTCATTCTTAATAAGCATTTCTTTTTCTCTTAATATTGCAATCAAGGCCAATAATGCATCCTTGAAGTGTATTAGTTATGTATGCCATTAAATATCTAAGTTTTGCATCTAATTTCTTTAATTTTGTGATAGAATTGCAAACTTGCAATGCAAGTAATTTTTACAAAGAAGAAAATTATAAAATTGGTTTCATCAATATCTTATATCATGCACAAGATTCAGAAATAAAAGCCAAATTTGAGTTACAAATAATTTCCATAGGTGAGTTTTTAACCCTACACAAGCCTAGCAATTTGTATCAATTTGAATTATTATTTATAAAAAAATCGTAACTTGAAAATGAATTTGAATTATTTATTTTATAAAAAAAATCTTAATTTGAAATAGAGAAAGAAATAGTAAGGGCAAGGATTTGAATTTGAATGTCATTTTAATTTTTATATTTAAAATTTATTTTTTATTTAGATTTAGTTGGATTCAATAATTTAAAATATAATATAATATAAAAAAATCATAAAGATAATGCGGTTTAAAATTATAAAAATATATATTTTTTATGATTTTGTATTGATACGAATTAAAATAATTTTTATATAAAATATAATATAAATATATATAAATTTTAATACTTTATAGATATGAATATATTAAGTGTCAGATTTAAGAGTTATAATATCAAATATGTAAAAATTAAACTATTTTTTTTAATATTCATGAAAATATTTAAAAAAAAAAACTTGAAATCAAAAACAAAAGCTGTTATTTTCAAAAAACCAAAAATAAGAAAAAAAACGTGGTGGGGAAGAACGTAAGAAAATTGCGAGTTGCAATGCATACGTAAGCAAATCTCGTGGGCAGTGCTCTAAATCGAAGACAAAAGACAGTGTCACTCTCAGCCGTCCAATCTCAATCGGACCGTTGGCCATGAATCTTTGACTAACCCTTTCCTTTTCTCAAACCAGATTCGCTTTCACTGTTTTCATTATTCCCTCCGATTAATCCCTACCGTCGATCTAACCTCCATCTACACGTGGTCTTTCCTCCGTGATTTACTTTCCCCACTGTTTTTGAAAGTGAGTATTCTCTCTTCACGACACGTCATCTCGATCATTCGGCTGTAACTAGGCTCTTTTCACTCGACACGTCGTCGTACGGGATTCTGAGGAACTGTAATGGGATGACATGGCAACAGTGTCCACGCGTCACATCGTGCATGCTACGTAGTAGTCGGATTCAGGGTTTGGTGGCCTTACAAGTTTACGTGTCTTAATTTTATTGGTTGAATTGAAAGCATTGGCGTATCAAATCCGCCTTGCGTTTGTCCGTGCCTTTAATTTCCTTTTTTTTTTTCCTCCTTTTTCTTATTTAAAGATCATAAAAAATAAAATTGAATTCTTGTAATAATCCATTAATATTTTGGTTTGATAATATGATTTGACTTTAATTTATGGAAATTTCATTTTATAATAATTCATAGATATTTTAAATTTTATGGAAAAATAAGATATATGTAAATTTTTGACAAAATCATCAAAATAAATGTAAAATTTTCAAAAAGATAAAAAATGAAAAAAAATTAAAGTAAATATAAAAGAATAATTTCTTAATATCTCAATCAATTTTTGTTTTTAGCCCATCACATCCTAACCATTAGCTTGTGTGTGTGTATATATATATATATATATAACCCACACTTCATGATTAACAATTAGATCAAAACAACAAAGACTATGAATATATGATAGACAATAAGAGCAAAAAAATTGTAGGGGTTTTTTTTTTCCTCACTGAATGAATCTAAACAATATTATCTACCACATGATCGTCCCATCATCACCTAAATAAGAGCAAGAAGAAGAATTGTTTGGTTTCTTTGGGCGCTAGTGCACCATGACTGCTTTAATGGAAGGTCACAAGTGTTTGTGTGAGTGTGTGTGTGTGTTTGACTGCCTTGAGTAGCCAAAAAGAAGCTTAAACAGTTAAACCATAATAAAAAGAATCTCACCCAAAATGGGACAATTTTCATGATAAAAAGCTAAGTACTCTTGCTTGTTTAATGTTTTCAGGTCAAAGTCCAAAGTTCTATAAGAAAGACACTCTCATCTTTTTCCCTAAATCCAGGGTTACCCTTAGCACTAGAAAATAAAAGTGGGTGTTTTTGGAGAATGTGCATAATTCTTTTCTGACCCCCAAATCCCAAAGGCCAAAACCCCAAATGGAACTTTTCTCTCTTTGTCATGAAAATGAAGAAAACTTCATAGGAAAGGTAATCAAAGCAAGCAAGGATTGAGACAAAGAGAAAGGACTCTACAAACCATCTGGTTTTCTTTGTCTAAATTTAAAACCAAACCTATCTTTTTGAAGGAATTGAACAAGCAAAATAATAATAATAAAATAAAAAAATTATGGATTATAAGATTTAAATTTTAAATCTATTGAATATTATGTGATTACATACATCAAGTAAATTAATAAAACAAGATTTTATCAAACCATATTTCGTCCTTACATTTCAACTGGCCTCACATTTTTTCAGAAAGAGGCTTGGCTACCCTTTCTTCTATTCAAATGGTAACATCCACAAGTAACCTTTCATGCAAAGTAAGGCATTGATTTTCATGAAAAAAGAAACTTTTTCTTGATTTTATTTCATGTGGCATTTTGTTGAAAGGTTCAATTTCTTGGTCTAACCAGAATATGAGGAAAAAAGATGTTTTTCCTGGACCAACCACAAAACATAAACGTACATACAATTTGGATTTTACCACTTAACTGCAAAATCTCAAAACAAGAAAAATAAAAATAAAAAGACAAGAAAACCTAATAATTGTTTCAATTTTAAGCAAAAGACATGGATTTTCTTATGTGAAAAGACAAACAAACTTTTGCCAATATTTTATTCTTCTGTATATTGGTCCACATGTGATCAAATATTATGATCCCATGTTCTAAATGGCCATTGCTCTATTAAGATAAGGTAAAATGAAACAAATCCCACATTTGTTTGTTCTTCAAATCTTTAGTGGATGAGTCAAGGGTCATAGATTCTAATTCCATAAATATATATATATATATATTGTCATTCTTAAAAGAAATGAAAATGATTGTGTTTAAAAACTCAAATAATATTAATAACACTTGATGATGTGCCATTCTCTCAGCTCATATTTTTATAAGTTCCATCATTTAAATATGCTTGATTTGTTTTTTTGACCATGTAAAATCAATTTGGTCCATTATTCAATTATGTTTTGGCTATAATAATGACTAGTGGGCAAAGCAAAACGTTTAAAAAAACAAGAAAAGGGGTTGACCCATTTGATTATGATTAGTTTTTTGCCATTCCCAATGCCATATAGCCATGTGAAAGTTTAATTGAAATCAAAGAGGATGGTTTTCCACTTTCATTGTTGGAACGGCTAAATAAATTTTGTTAATGCCCCATTTATATATAAAAGTTCGTCTTTTATTATAAACGAAATTAAGAGATTAATATATATATATACGTTATTAATCTCATTTATGAAATTTAAAAAATTTTCTAATCGTGAATGGGAAATTTAGTCCCATCTTGCTTTTACAATTTATTCTTTAAGCCTTAATTTGATTACCCTTTTGACTATAGCTTTTTTCTTTTTGCTTTTTTATGGAGAGATCAAAGACAAAAGATTGAAAGTTCCCCATACTTGTCTAGGCCAGATTGTGCTGAACTTTGAGTTAAAAAGATACCTGAAAAGAAAGTTTTTAAGGAGCTCGAAAATGTGGAAATGACCCACCATCTTTATTTGTCCCTTTTCTCCACTTTCACCTTCCAAATTCCATATTTCCATCTCCAAGTTATTAGAATATTGTTTTCATGAGTTCATTCCCACTCAAAACATATTCAGACAAATAAAATCACATATATTGAGATCAAAAATTATCGTAATTGTAATATTATATTATTAGAGTCGAACTATCTTAACGATAGTAAAAATTTAAAATCATAAAAAAAGAAGATTTATTAATAACAAATATTAGAGATTTTTTTGACATTTGTACTCTAACGTTTAGATCAGTGTTTAACAAAAAAATAAAAATAAAGAAAAAGTCTAAAAATAAATATGAAAGTTGAATCAATTTAATAGTAAGAGGAGTTATTTATATATTAATGGTGAAGGTACTGGACTTAGATAGCCTGAGCTCCCGGTGATAGGATTAAAGCTGATGTGATGGCTTGAGTTTAATTAACAATTAGTGACTCAATTAAGAAGTGATAAATCATAGTCCTCATATGACATCAAGGAATCAATCAAGAGTTGATGTGAAATTTGAGATTTCAAGTCAACTCGACGTATCAACTTTGATAAAATTAATAAAATTATCATTATTTAATTGATGACTCTCACTCTAGGATAAAATTGTTTTGTTCATTGAACCACAAAATATCCCTAGCACATATGAATAAAGAGATCAAGAAATTTAATATAATATCCAACTTATTAATGCAACACCATTTTTGTACCTTGAGACCAAGGTCAACCTCACTCTAGAATCAAATTTTTACATGAGATAATGCTAAAGGTGAAAACCAATATTTTGAAGGTTAGATATGATGACAAAACAAATTAAAGGGTTTTGACTTATGGGTCATTGGTGAAGGGACCCTTTGGTGTTTGAGCTTTATTTGTTTTGAGGAAATGTTGAGCCTTTAATAGAATATCTTCATATTTTTTGGGCATTTTCTGCTTATTTAGAGATAATGTTAACTGCTCCCTTTGAAAATAGTGAAGCAGACAAAGAAACTTCCTAGTAAAGTGATTGATTAATTTTGCTCAAAATGCTGATTAACATGTGCATGTTAGTGTTGATTACAATGGATACTAAACATTGGAAATCCAAATACAATACTTAATTCAATAAATTCATGTAATTAGGATTCAATAAGTTTAAAATTTAAATTTTAACACGCTATTCTCTTTTCATATTTTCATATCACGAATCTTTTTACTAAAAAAAAAAAATTAGTAAATCCAAGAAGTTAAATTATTTTTTAGGTAGATCCACATGATTCTTTTCTAATTAATCCTACCATTCAAGGCCTTTTGTTCATACTAATCATTCAATCATAATCTTATAATTTCTTATTAGAAAAATGAGATTCGAACCATATTTTTCAAACATAAAAATTATGCATTAATTATTGAACCAAATATTGGGATCTAATATTTATATAATCTTATATTCATAGTTGTTATTAACTTTGACATCCTTACTGGGTTTATTTGAAACAGATTTTTCTATGAAATTAACAATTTTGTGTGGCATTGTTCAATAGCTTAAGATTGCTATATATTAACCTTTCCTTTTTCAGGTAGATTAGCCCAGTAAATACGCAGTTACACGTGACTTGATCATAGGGTGATAATATATTTTTTTTCTTTTGATATATGTCTAAAATAATCCTAGTAGCTTACATTGACCCGATGTAATATTTGCATCATTAGAAAAGAAAATCCATCATACGATACCTGGTAAAGTTTTTGTGTTTCCAATACATAAACTCATTATCAGTTTAATTCAAGAAGATTTCAGGCAAAGAGTGGTCATTAGACCATCATTTGAAAGGTTAATTTCACCCATAAGTTCAAGCCCTGTGTAATTATTTTGAGCTGGAGGAAGGACTAAAGAATTTAATAGAAGTAAGGAAGAAAAATCATATAAGAATCAGAATTTAATTTCGATGGTTTATGCAATCACTTATAAGAGTGATATTCAATCTCCTTGCTGCAGCATTTTTTTATATAAAAAAAATATTGTATAAAGATTTACAAGTAGGTAGACAAAGGTAGGCTGGTCTTCCAGGGAATGACAGCTGCAATGTCCTTCTCTTTCCTCCCCATGTTCAAATCACTCTCTTTAAAAGACTTCCCTACACTTCCTCACATTTCCATTCAAAAAACCCACCTCTGCCTTTTCTCCCATCTCTACATTCCCAGTCTGAGCCATACCTCTCCTTAGCAGCATTGTGCTTTTAATTCTCTATCAAGTAACAGCCACAATCTGTCCCGCTACAATACTTTTTTATAGAGATGTCCACTTCAATAGCCTTGGATAAACCTTTTGGATATGAACCTGTTCAAACTCAAGCAGGTTTTGCTCTGCTTCTGAGAAACACATCCCCTTCTCAGTCTGGTGAAAGGAGAGGCAGAAGAAAGCAGGCAGAACCAGGGAGGTATCTTGGAGTGAGGAGGCGGCCTTGGGGTAGATATGCTGCTGAAATCAGAGACCCAACAACAAAAGAAAGGCACTGGCTTGGAACATTTGATACAGCTCAAGAAGCTGCTCTTGCTTATGATAGAGCTGCACTTTCCATGAAAGGAACCCAAGCAAGAACAAACTTCATATACTCTGACAACACTACTTTCCATTCCCTTCTTACTCCTTTTGGTGTCCAATCCATTTCACCAACTTCTCAGTTTCTTACCAGCTCGCAACCCAAACAAGCAACCAATCACAACAGTGAACCTCAGCCTGACATTTCCCACGGTAAAACCCCCACCCAACCAAATAATAATGACCCATCATCATCACCTGATGAAATTCCATGCGGGTCAGTTGATAATAATAGTTTCTTTTTCTCTAGTGATAGTAACTCAGGTTACTTGGCCTGCATAGTTCCTGATAACTGCTTGAAGCCTCCTTGCACTCCAGCCAGCTCACTTGTTTCAAACTTCTGCTCCATGAACCAAAACTCCCATGAAAACCAATCACATTGTAATAACTATGCTCTTCCTCTGGACATAACAGACTTGCCCAAGTCTAGCAACATTGAGTTTCCGGGTTTTGATGAACTGAATCAGGGTTTTTGGAGTGACCAACAATCATGGGAAATGAACTCCAATGAACTCTCAGCTATAATCAACCCCCCATTGATGGTTGAAGATGGGTGCATGGGAGCCTTTTATCCCTACAATGGCAATCCTAGCAACTACAGCATGATCATTTCTCAAGCCACTTCTTCAATAACTAGTTCTCCTTCAGTGCCTCCTTTTGGTGATGTAGTCGACTTGGGGTATTCACTCTTCTAAGTTCTAGCTTTCTACAGCACTCTATCATCTATCAGTAGGGAAGTATTGGTGCTGTGCTTGTTCCCACCTGCATGCAATTTGTTATCATCTAGTGTCGTTTTCAGTTTTATTTCAACTCTCTTATTCACTGTAACTAAACATTTTATTTAGTTTTTCCTCATTTGAGGTTGAAAGAGAGTCCAGGAATGTCCACCTTTGCCAATTTGAATGAAAATGTTTTGAAAAACAGCTTTAAGCAAGGTCTTTTTTTTTATTATTATTCAGGAAACATGATCATTAACATGATGCATTTGATAGCGGCTTGTCATGCAGCTCGACTTTAAGTAGAAATCAATTAATATGGACTGCATGATTCTGTCTTTTTGCAGCTACTTGCTCTACTTTTTCTCAACAACCCTAGCTCTTATACAAAATGCAATAAAACACATAGGTCTCCAGGATGGATTCATTCACCATTAATGTAATGTTCACAGCTTTTATCTTAATTAATACTTTGTGATTTTATATATGGTTGACTATCACCTGTCAGATTATGTTGCATTTTTATGTTTTCTTACAAAACTCAAACTTGGTGAGCGTATAGTTTTTTACAGAATCCATTACTGCCAACATTATGGGAGGGAGAAAGAAATCTGGAGCACTTAGAACCACAAATGTCAGAAAGTGGAAAAAAGTATTGGCTAATTAATTGTAGCTAAAGGTTTAGTATACTGACGAGTTTATGAGAATTAAGAAACTTGATATAGCAAGCAAATCATGAAATATAACTACTTGTTCTCTTTTTTTTTTTATGGGAAAAAAACCGTAACTTACAATAAAAAATCGTATATTATGTTTTAAAAATAATTGTATAAACCAATTACAGATCCTTTATTGTTGCTGTCTTTTTAAATGCCTTTAAGCACAGTTGTCTTATATACCAAACAGCTAAAAAGGTGTTAAGGTAGAAGATTGACAATTAAACATCACTGTCAATAGACAGTACTAAAACAACATGACATCCTTTGCATATTTACAAGGATTACTTTTGCTAATTGTTAGACAAAATCTTTGTAGTAAAGTGGAATTGTTTGTTTGTTTTCAACTTTCAGCAGCACTGGCCCTAGGTGTAGTTGTTTGTTTTCAACTTTCAGCACTACTGGCCCTAGGTGTAGTACTTGCACTTGGTTTTGTTTTCATCATAAGTATGCACTTGCTGCTGCTTCCCATTTTTTATTTTCCTTTCCCTTTTTTTTCCTTATTTACCAAAGAACTGGGTAGCCCGAGAGGGTTGTAAAGTGACTAAAAAGATGCAGAAATGCAGCATAACAATTATCTGAATCAGAGAGACTAATGGCAGAACAAAAAAGGGTTAAGGTCATAAATGACTTTTAGACTATATCAAAAAATTCAATGTAATATCTGAATTTTAAAAATCAAATCTGTTAACTAATATTATATTCCATACATGACTAGTTTCAACATTTTTAAAGTTCAAATTCTATATTAAAAATTTTTTAAAATTTAAATATCACATTTCATATTTTACTATAATTTAAAAATTATTCATAACATTAACCCCAGCACAAAACTTGGCCCTATCAGAGAAAATATGATAGGAGAACAAGAGGAAATGGAGGAGCGAGAGGAAAGACTAGGTTGAAGAAAACAAATGAATGTTGCCATTTCTGGAGGATAATCACTTGCACAAGGAATATTCAAATCCAAATGATCTCTTGCCCGTAGTTTGGCACATTTGAATGAAGCTGTGACAAAAAGTGAAAACTGAGGACTAAATGCTGGAATTGAAGTGATGAACAATTATTGCAGTCAAAGAGTAATTCTCATATATTCGTATGTCATAATAAATTTATCGAACCATGTCAAGCATTTCCATTGTCACAACACAATCATGTATCTAATCCCATATATAGTCACCTTTCGATGCCTCCTCGGAGTTTTTCTTAAATTACTTATCTTCTTCACAACAACCCCTCTTCTTCACAACAACCCCTCATAAAAAGTGGGGGAACAAGATTACTTTCAAGTTCTTTCTAGATTGAATTGGAAACTTGTTCCCAAATTGAAAATAAAATCTATGATGGACATGAACAAACGGTGTAAAGAGAAGAATGCTGTGGGATCGATCTTTTCATTTCAAAAAAGATCAGATCATAAACAAATGCAACAGACTCCAAAAATTGGACGGGTTGACACAGTTCTCCCTAACATAACTGCAGGTTCTTCAGTGGTTATTCAAAAGCAAGGTGTATGGGGTTTGCTAAACTTTTTATGGTTTGGCTATGGGCTTATTCAATATGGAAGAGATGGCCCTATGATGATTATATGAACACAGATGATCGGAGATGTTGTGTGCTAGACCTGAATTGTGGAACCATGATAACAAAGAAATGAAGCATCCTATTTTTGAAGAGTGGCACAAAAAATAATGTTTTGGTTCATGACCTTGATCAAAAAAAGGGGATTGAGGAAGTTGCTTTTCTTTTCTCTTAGCTTGAAGTGTGCGCCTTGGTGCTGCTGCTGCCACTACCAGTAGAAGGGGCAGAACTCTGAGTAGACTGTTGTGTGCTTGATTGAGGAACGGGTGTACCTTTAGAAAAAAAGGAACCAACCGATTCACTTGATGCACTCGCGGATGATGACATTATGGAAGGGGCAGGATCCTTGCTTGACCCTGAAAGAAGTTCTGGTCGTAACTCTGAAGATGAGGATGATGGAGCTAGAGTACCAACTGTAGATCCAACAGAACAGGGTGCAACAGGCACATCAGCAAGGGAAGACGCAGATGGACTGTAACTAAAGGTTCCCATAGGATGGTCAAATTTGCAAGCAGCTCCAAACTTGCATGCTCCTCGCTGTGAATAATGAGTGCAAGGTGGTGCACCCTGATGCCATTAAGACAAACACAAATAAGCATATAAACAAAAACTTATGAGGAAAAGACTCGAATTAATTTTCGCACGGTGAACATAAAAAACCATAAGGCCTAGAGGTGAAAATCCTCCACTTATCAGAAAAGACTTAACATACGGAAATGGCAGGTTGAACAGCTAGCAAGAGCAACACAAGCTCATGTAGGAGCTATATAACAATTAACAAGTATGAAAATAAAATGTCAAGGCAAAAGGAAAAGAGTGATAAAAAAGAACAAACAAATGAAAGACAAAAGAAATTTAAAAATTCACAGGAAGTTCATGCTCCTAGACCCCAGTGGAGAATTCCTGGAATGAGCATAATTTTGCAAGCGAAGCATCTTACAGTAAACATCAGTAGCACTGACAACCAGGGAGAGTACAATTTGTTCAATAGCACTTTACAAAAAAAAACAAAGATCAACCATTCTTAACTTACTTTGTTCATTCAATTTTATTCATGCTCTTGAAAATTGTTTGTAGAGAAAATTAAAAAAAAAATGTGTGCAGATAACATCAATAGGTCGTATCACAAATATATGTTGCATGACTAATGTACTAAAAAGAAACCATAGAAGAAAACATCATAAGACATTCACGCAACCAGATGATAGCAAGTCTGAATGTTAACTAGCTGGTTGTCGAAAAGGTTGGCAGAATGACATCAAGAAAGAAATCTAGTACGCCTGCACCAGCACAGCCAACCACAAGTAATAGAAACACATGGGGTTAAGGAACATGAATAAATAAATAAATAAAACTATCCAATCATAACAATTTCATTATAGCTTCCTTCGTTGAACTTTTGTGGTTTTCAGTAAGCTGGGTTTCACAGATATATGAATAACAGTTTCAATCATGAATAACCTCACTCCGATTAGAGAGTGCAAAAACATTCCCATTCAATTCATTCATTTACTGAGATTGTCAAATAAGACAATTTTCTACTATATATAGACAATAATCAGAAGAAGACCTTAGCTCATGCAGACAAAAAATTTTCTTCAAAATCCTAGGATTCTTCTTCAGCCAGTCACTATAACCAAAAATTACACTCTCCATCAGAAACCCTGCAACCAAGCTAGCTTCGAGAGGATGGCCCAAATTAAGGATAAGACAGTTTTCAGCATCTTGCGCTGACTTGTAGTCACCTATGCCACATTTCTAGCCATCCTGAATAACTCACTTTTTGCAAGTTCTGAATTCCAAAGTAGAAATTGCTTGAAAAACTTAAAAACAAATAACTGAGGTGTTGTCATGTACAATTTATCAACATCCATCCATCATCCAAACTAAGACGTAAAAAAAACACATCATCAAGCCCTTTGACTTGGTCAAAGAGTAGTAATTACCAATCATTCCTCATCCCAACAGTCCAGGAAATTTATGTTGAAATTGGAAATTAAGGCATCAAACATCACCAGGAACTTTACAACAGCGCCCAAACTTTTGCAGTTGACAGAACAAATTATAGCCACTCTTTCTCAAAAGAACTACTGAACCAACATCTATAAATCACCTAAAATCCTGTTATAGGTTAGAAGACTTTTGATGTTTACAGAGATGGCATAATCTACAAATCCTAGAAAGTATGAATCACAATTTCACAAAATAAACCCAAGAAATGTTTATATTCTTAATAGTAAATGAATAAATGTATGAAAGACCACTCGATGGAGGACAAAGATATTCTTAAGTTAAAACAAACCTATGAAATCAAGAAGAAAAGTAGTAACCCAAGAAACTCTAAGATGCAAAAACAGAAAAACAGAACAATCTTTATGTTCCCAAAATCAAAACAATGATTCATGAAAGTCACATAATAAACTCATTCATCATGTAAAAGTATTTTCATCAAACATGCTCACAGAGTTCTAGGGAAAATTCAACCAGGAAATCCTGCATCTAAAAAGGAAAAATCTACAGGTTCATGCAAACAATAAATGCTGGCACAACAATCTATTGAAATCCAAGTCAAGGATACTCCACATCTGTAGTTATGGGGTCCAAACCAAACACAGAAGTTTACAGTGAAGTGCTTTCACAAAATGCAAATCAAATTTCGAATCAAGCAACAGGTTAAATGTTCTATCTGCACACAAGTAACTGAAAGATATTCTAGTGTTTGTCAGACCTCATACGTAAACCTTCTAATGATATTGAGTTGAAAACTCTGAACAAACTAGGGAGAACCTGAACAGGTTTTCCTGAAACAAAGTTCAACTCAAAGACTCCAAGAATTGGAGCAAGAAGATGTTTGCCATGCTGAGACAACTGAAGCATTACCACATTGAGTGGAGAACAATAGTTAGAATATGCCCTATGAAAAGATTCTAAGAAAAAGTTTACTTACTAAAACTTAAAACATAGTAAGAAGCTGCCAGTTATGTGGGTGGGCAAAGACCTTAGTTTTGGCAGATGTTACATACTTATTATCCAAAACTGTATTCCTGCTTTCCACTGGCATACATTGTCACCTTTCCTACAAAGCTTCAATCTCTCTACAGAAAAAGAAAGCCTGACCATTGGGAAAACTCTTACATGTTTTATCAGGTCTAGTTGCAAGTTGGAATATACAAAAGGAACCCAAATAGATGCCAAAAAAATGCCAACAGTAAAGTTACAAGAACATAATAATTGTTGCAAAAGCAATTGAGTATAGAAAACTCTAATTCATGCTGATGTAGTAAGTATTAAACATGATCAATTTTTTAAAATACTATCTTGTATAAAGCATCACATTTTTAGGACATTTCAAGAAATGCTTACTGGACGAAGAGGAAAACCAAGAGGGCTGAGGATGACATCAGCTTTTGGTGCAATCACTTCAGGCGGATGATGATATCTACAGGAGGATCCATATTTACAGTCACCTGTTTTCATATAATAATGACATTCTGGTTGGCCAGGTCTCTCAGGAAATGACTGCTCCTTCTGAAAACTACTAGAAGGCCCAACACTAGATGGTACAGGTTGATAAGATCCTGTATAGGCAGGTGCTGAAGGAGATAATGGTGTTACTCTAAAAATTGAGCTTGATCCAACATTGGATTGAGTACCAGGATTGACAGGTGCCTGCACCACTTGCATTAACAACCTTAAAAATAAAAAATTAATAAAGCAAATTCAGCATTGAGGGAACTGAATAAAGTTTTAATTCTCCTACCAGATAGGGGTTCCAACTTGGAACATAAACCATGCCTGGGGAAAGCATCAAAGGACCATAGGGGGCTTGCCCATATGAGCCTGGCATCAAGGGAGGCCGTGCCATTACAACTCCATATTGTTGAGAGGAACGACCAGATGGTGACTGCACCATGGGATATGACATAGGTACTGGACCTGGTGTAGGCAAACGTGCAACTGGAGGAGCAAGAGATGGTGCTGGAAGCTGCACAGCTGGTGGCGCAGGATGATGGAATTTACATGTTGCACCAAACTTACACCGCCCTGTCTTCACATAGTAAGAACACTCCTTTTCGCCCTGTTTTACAGCATTACCCAAGTATTAAGTAAACTTAACAATACGTATCTAAAAGATTAAGTTTCAATGTCAAGGGTTACAAACCAGACGCAGTGGGTATCCATAATAATTTAGCGGCACAGAGTTAACAGAACCACCTCCCTGCTTGGGATGATTGTACTTACACGAAGCACCAAATTTGCATGTCCCCGTCCTCATATAAAACTGCAAATCAATAAAAAGGAAAGCCATAATCAACATAAAAAGTAACTTACGGAGTTCCTAATTTCCTAAACTGTCAAACCAAGCAGAATCTATTCACCAAAATTACAAGACCTAACTCTATCCTTTAAACATAAAATAAATTGACATAAAGTTATCTTTACCTTCAAGAATTTAGGCAATGCATATTGTTGAAATTGTACCATTTTAGCATACTTACGTCAAATTTGTCAAACATTAAAAAAACAATCTAATCAAAAAGTACCTGACAAACTGGCTGGCCCACTCTCTCCGGATACTCCTCTACACCACCTCTTCCAGCTCCAATAACCTAACGCAATCAGCATCATCATCAATTCATCATCACATTTCTTTCACCAATCAAAACAAATGAGCATCAAAGTTTTTCCAAAATCACAATTACTAATTACACTAGATCTTAATGCAGAAACCAAAAACCTTTCATTTTTACCCCAAAATAAGAAACCCCCATCACTCCAAATACCATAATCAAACAAAAAACCAATCAAAACCTTCAAGCAAACATCAAGTCATATCAAAAACAGAAAATTTCAATCAAATTATCCATAGTTTACCCTGGCATGGTCACGTGGATGATTGAACCGACACTTAGAGCCGTAGCCGCAAAACCCAGTCCTCAAATAGTACATACAATCAGCTTCGTTAGGTCGCACCGGGTATGATTCCGACCCATCCCCCAAACCCAATCGCCAAACCGGCTCTACATTCCAAACAAAAACCTCGTATCACATCCCACATTACACCAAAAGAAAAAATCGCAAAAATACCATAAATCATAAACCCAAAAGTTGGAGTCCTCTTTACCTTCGAGCCCCGTTTCGGGTCCCGAAGCTGTCCATTCCGGTTCCGGATCCGAATCGGATCCCCGCTCCATTCAACGTACGGACAACAACCCCAAACAGCCCAAATTGCAATCCGATCAAATGGGTGTGTTTGTCTTCTTTTCTAAAGAGACAAAGAAGAACAAATATGAAACAGAAACTTAGAGAGAGAGAGAGAAAAAGCAAAAAAAACAGAAACTTTCTCCCTCTCTTTTCCTTCTTTCTTACAAGGAACCAAAAAAACACTGTTTGTCTCTGTTTTTTTGGGTTCTGTTTGTTTAGTTTTTTTTTTCCTCTCTTTCTTTAACTTTCCTTCACTTTCTCTCTCTTTCTGCTTCAG
This sequence comes from Durio zibethinus, assembly GCF_002303985.1. The sequence continues at coordinate 1,582,526 of NW_019168026.1, read as the reverse complement.
TTTCTCGAAGTCATATGCCGTTTGTTTGATCTTTCTCTCTCCCCTTGTTTTTCAAGGGTCGGCTTATATACGCGCCAAATAGAGGGAAAAATCATTACCTAAAATAAAATAAATAATTATTTTAATCAACTGATTATACAATGAAGTAGTGTGATATGACAAATATATCCTCGTATTAAGATGATGTCCCTGTCGGAACTAGGTTAAAATGGTCAGAAAAATAATAATGGGATTTTGTTGAATTAATTGATGACAAAAAAATAATAATTGGGGGGGGGGGGGGTTGGTTTTATTAACATGGCATAGAAAGGAGGGGATATCTTCCTTAAAAGTAGAAAAAAAAGGTACATCACAATATCAACTACTTAAGACTTAGATTAGTCTTCTCTTTCTACTACTTTTTTCTATTTTTTAATGTGTTACTTTATTTGATGATTTTCATATTTATGTTACATAAAATATTTAAATTTATATATTTAAATTATATTTTATATAAAAATTATATATTATAATTTATATTAATAAAAAATATATTTTTATTTTATTAAATTCATATATAATTATTATTAAAATTTTAAATTATATCATTTTTTATCTTATTTTTATATCATATTATCGTATTATATTTTAAATTATTAAATCTATTTATAAATTAAAATTATGATAATCTTATAGGTCAAAAACTCAAATTAAAATATTAGTTTTGTGTTACTTTTTTTATATATAAATAAAGTCATAATTTAAAAATTAAAAAGTATAGATATTAAAATTAAAATCACAAATGTAAATGTTAGTTTTATTTTTACACAAAAATCACAATATGTAAATAGAAAAATAGATTTTATGTGATAAAATTTGAATTCAACATTAATGTTTCTTTTTAAGAGTAATTATATGAATTAATTAAATTAAAAAAATTTATTATTATCCCTTTGGGTAAGTAATAAAGTTTTAATTATTACAAAAAATAATTAGCTCTTTATGAAATATGAACAAATAATAATTCTAGTGAAAATATCTTAAAACTTGATCCATCTAATATATTTGCAATATTTAAGTAATAAAAAACAAAATTAATACAACTTTATTTACATATGTGCTATAACAAATTTATCAAATTCTTTAAAACAAAGACACTAAAAAATAATTGCCATTAACTATGATTCCATCCAATGACCAAAAAAAAAAAAATTATGTTTGGCACAATTTCCTAATTTAGGATTTAGGGAGGACAATCCATTACCAAAGTTGGGATCCCATTGAAAACAAAATAAAATTTAAAACACGAAAAATAATTTTATTAACAAATTGTAAAATATTAAATTTATAATTTCAATGATCATGATTTAATTTTAAATGATCTCAATTATAATAAAAAAAATCTTGAGACGGAGATCTCTTGAACAATTATTATATTTTAATTTAACAAAAAAAAATTACTTAAGACAAAATCTTGATTTTGGTTCTTTTAGTTGTTTGCATTTCCTTGGTTTATTATTGGGGTATTGAATTAAATTTAAATTATTTAATTAGCATATAAGTACTATTAATTAATAAAAGAAAAACGTGGGGTATTTTTCTATTGTGAGCTTTTTACCTTGGAAGTGTTAGGACAGTGGGGTTTGATAATGACACCCAACTTTTTTTATGAACCAACCATTGATCAACACGTGTCGTACAGTATTTCCTTCTTACATAAGCAGTTTAACTTCAAACTTCCTTTCCATACGCGCTGCTTTAAAACGTGAACGGCGAAAAGTTTAAAAAAAAAAATGCAAAACTTTTTTTTTTAAAATTAGGTAAAAGCATTTATTTACAAATTCGATAGTTTTTCAAAATATAAAAAACAAAAAACAAAAAAAAAATCAATTCGATAGACATAAGTTAGTTTTATTATGATCAAGTTTTTTTAATATAAAAATATCATAATTAAAAGATAATAAAATTACTGATGTTAAAATTTAAAATTTAAATATATAAATAAAATTTTTTAAAAATAATTATATGAACTAATTAAAATTAAAATTTATTGATACAATGTTTAAATATTTTTATTTTTTTAATATTCAAAATGATGAATATTATCTATAATAAATATTTTTAAATTTTTGTCAAATCAACAAAAAAATTGAGAGTATTAAGCATTTTTTTGTTACAAAACTATAAGTATAAAAGAAGTTAAGTTCTTTGCTTTAATTTTTGTCAAATTGACAAAATAAAAATATTTAACTTAAACTATATATACTAAATTGTGTAACTTTAAATTAAAAATATTTTAATATAATTATTCATTCACTCAAACTAATTTGAGCTAAACCAATTTTTATATAAAAAAAGTTTAATTTTGCAAGAGAAATCAACAAGAAAATCAAAGCTTAGTGTTCAACAGGATTTTTAATCAATATTTAAGGTATTTTTACAAAAAATTACATTAATTCCATTAGATTAATAAAAAAATACATTTTATAATTAAATTTTTAAAATTTTAATTATAAAATGGTACCGTAAAATTAAATTATCATACGAAACGAATACAATCGCCTAAAGTAGCGCGTGGGCGAAGTTTTCAAGTCGGTTAAAAACCGGAAGCTAATAAAACATCGTGTGAACGAGGTTTTAATTGGGAAAAATCTATTGCAATAGTTCACTTTAACAAAACCAACGGTTGAGATCTCCCTTCTTTAAAACCCGACGGCTAAGATCGCTTTCATGTCATCATCAGGAGAAAACCAAACTGGGGAATGACCGGGGGAGGAGTAGCAGTAGTGGGTAAGAAGGCTATAAATGCTGAAATGCATATTACTTAACCGGATGCAGGCGGTGAAAGAGAGGGAAGGTTGGGAAGGAAGGTGACTGGAGCAAGCGGTAATCAGGTGGAAAGTTCCTTTGTTTGACTTGGACAAGTTTTGGCCACATGTGGGCACTTTGTAAGATTTGATGCTTGGTCTGGTAACCATATCTTATCAACCAAATGTCGGCGAGGAGGTTGAATCGATGGGTTTTATCAAAGAATTTTTTAGTTTTTTTTTTTATTAAAATTAAAATTTCATATTTTATAAATAAATTACATTACAATTGATTCTCTCTAAAAATGAAAAAGAAAAACAATTTTTTTTTATTAAAGTTAGTGTTTCCTAAGCAATGTAAACTTTTAAGACATTTAGTATTTTTTTTTATAAACAAATAATAAAAAATAGAGATAAATATAATAATTATTAATTAAACAAAACACCCAGTTAATACAAAGTTTACCTTTCTAAATTATTTTAAATTCTACTATCTTAATCTCTATTTAAAAATTAATGACACTGATAATTAATATGATAAAAAGGGTTTTTTTGTTATAAATTCGATGTAAATAATTTATTTAATCTTTAAATTAAAATAAGATATGTCGTATATAATAATTTAAAATAAATAATTACAAATCATATATTTAAAATAATTTTAATAAATAATCATCAATAAAATTTAAATTTTAATAAATAATCATCAAAAAATATAAATTTTAATAAATTAAATTAACTACTTATTGATAATAAAAAAGGTCTTTCACGTAATCAATGTTGGTAACTTTTTTCACAGCCAACATTGTTGTAAGAGAAAAAGGTGTGTATTGTAATATTTAAGGATGTAATAACAATCTTTTGTCAACATTATTAGACATGTCTCTGTTCCATGATGATTAATTATGTACTGCAGCTCAAAGCTAACACAATTATGAGCTAATCTGTCAGTCCTTTTTTTAATTATTATTATATCAATCAATTTGTTTTCAAATGGGCATGAATTAGTTCACTTGAGTTGCTAAGCCAAGATTGGACACTTCCTTGTAAAAAAATTGGTACAAAATTAGTTTAAAATTAGTACAAAAGGACAGGATGTTTAATCATGTTTAAACTCATGTTTACTTTGTTAATAAATTATACCAAGTGGTTGGTTTTTCCAAACAAAATCAACCATTATCCCTAATTCTTTAAAAATTCTTCTAAATATTCATTTAAAACACAATTAAAAATAAATTTAAAATTTAACTTAGTTGATTTATATAATATATTTAAAATATTATTCAATAAATTTAAAATTCAAATATTAATACATGTAATTTATTTATTTTTATACATAATCTCATAAATATAAAAACAAAAACCCGATTAAAAAATTTTTATCGTACTTTTAGTACGATGTAATTGAACTCATTGTATTATCAATTAAATCTAAATATCAACTCTAATAAAACTAATCTAATATAAATTTTTTATTAATTTTTTTTCAAATACAACAATATTAATTTTTATTACTATTTTCAACTCACTATAGATTTAAATAGATTCTAAATGTGGGCTTCAAATTAAACTTAATTTTGAAAATAATAACTGTGAATATTTTTGTAATTGAAGATTAACATTTTTACTCAATTATAATACAATGACAACTTCAATTATAATGTCAAATGAGACCATGTTTTATTACAAAAAAGAATGAAGCTATTGGATGATTGATGGGAATCTTCGTTGAGAAACCTTGTTAATTTCCCACAAATGAAATTTGATTTTTGGTGTGGGAGAAACACAATCCTTAAACATGTCCATTTGCTGCTGGTTCAATTATGACCAAAAAAAAAAAAAACCAGTGGCAGACACAAAAAATTTGAAGGATCAACATGTCACATTGTCTAGTAAAATTTGTGCATTTCTTCTTTTTCTATGCTTTGTTTTCCTTGACAAACAGTAGTAGGAGTATGTTGATGCTCAATTTTACTTTCTGATGCCAAAGCTTTGCATGCCACTCTTCAAACATCATCTTATCCCTGTTCGGTGGCTGACCCAGAGATGACATTTTTGATACCTTTGTTTATGGAAAATCTTTTTTATTATTATTATTATTCTTTGGCTATCATTAAATTAATTAAATATTATATTATCAGTTCATATTTTTACTCTGATAGTTCAACCTTGCTGTCTTGCACATTGCGTTTATACTTTATTTCTTACCCTTTATGTAAATTTTTAATAATAGAACCTATGGTTTAGGCAATTGGTTTTGTTATATGTCCAGCAAATTTAAAATTTAATTTTTATTACTTATAATTAAAAATAATAAAATAATTTATATTTAACAGATTTTGATTCATTTCATATAATATGATTAAATTTTTTCAGAATCAAAAATTGGATCGAGTTTTTTTTTAAATCAAGTTCAAGTTAAAGTTGGATTTTAGGTTATATTGTTTTGATCTTATCCGAATATATATAAAAATTATTTTTTATTATTTATTTAATTTTATATTTATATATGTATTATACTAATAAAATTATTATTTTATACCTTCATTTAAGGTATTAACTTAATAAAAATATAATTTATAATAAAAAATAATATTTTATAAAAATTATACTAAATTAAAACTATTAAATTAATTTCAGGTTTGGTCAATTATGGTTTATGAATATTTAAGTTGGATTAAATCGAGTAAAATTTAATATTTTTAATATCAATCAGGTTGGAATCAAATGTAAATATTAAAAGATCAGGTTAAAGTTGGATTAAGAAAAATTCATTTCACTGTTGTTATCTTTACTTACAACTCTTTGGATTTTTTTTATAAAAATTAAAAAAAAATGGCGAGTATTGGGGTAAGTGCATCAACAATCAACGACCAAAACCTTTACTCAAAGCTTAGATAAAAAGATCCTGAAAACACAAAAAGTCCAGCAATCTGGGCTTAATATTCAAAACCCAAAGCCCAATCATAAGTTTAAAGGTGAATTGCAAAGTTTCCTAGGTCTATGATAGCATCTGAGGGTAAAATTTCTGCTTTAATGGACCTCTTAGTGAACAAAATGGATTGGAACCAGGGAGGCAAATGATGTTTCTGAAAGGCCGTGTCTTGTATATCCTATAGCTTGGAAAAAAGGTTTCTTCCTAGGGCTTCAGTTACGTCTAATAATTTGAAATTAAATATAATGATATAATATAAAAATAATATAAATAAAAATATAAAAATAATATATTTAAAATTAAAAAATCATAAATAATTTTAATAAAATTAATATTTTATATTTTATATTTATATAAATTATAACATATATTTAATATAAAAAATATAAAATAATATTTTATACGATATAATAACATAAATTATTAAATTTAACTTCAATTATTCAATTTCTGTTATCAAAAGATTTGCTTGAGCATCTTTTAACTCTTTTAACTTTAAAATTTTCATTTCGACGACCATCGACAATAATTATATAATTTTTTTGAAATTAAATTTTAAAAATTATTAATAAAATAAGGTAACAATGCAATAATTTTTTTTTGTAAACCATTAAAAATATCCAATATAAATAATTTTACGCTTAACTTTTTTTTTGTTCATAAGAAAATTATTTTCCTTATATAACATGTTAGTCAGAACTTCATCATCCATCAATACAAGAATAATTTTCCTTAATTTTAAGTTTAATGCCATTTTTAAATATTTTTAGAAGTTATCTTTCTAGGAAAAAAAAGTGAAATGGCAAAAAAAAAAAAAATCTATTACCAATATTTTTGGATATGAATATTTTCAATGGTCCAGATTAAAGCATATTGTCACGCACACGGTAAAGATCAACTCAACTAAATCTAGGTTCAATGTTTCGAATTCAAGTTTGACTGAAATTTTATTATTTAAAAATTGGTTTCAATTTGATTAAATTTTAATTTTTAAAATTTATTTTAATTTAAAATAAAATTTAAATTATTTAAATTTATGCTATTAATTTTATTTAATAAAAATAAGTTTTATTTTTATATTTGATTTCGATTATATATTTGAATTTGAATTAAAGCTATAATTGATGTATATATAAAATAATAAAAATTAAAAATTTGATTAAATTTGAGAGTTATTAGAATCTATTATTTAAATATTTAAACTCAATTAACTTAATCAACAACAATCAAATTAAATTTAAATTTTATTTAAATTAAATTTAAATAATTTATAAATTTTGATATATTATTTACACTGAAAATTTATTTATTTTTGTAATGAATGAGCTTTTGCACAGGAAAATCATAATCATGAATTAAAAAAAAATATTCAAATAAATAATTGGAAAAAAAAAGAACAAATTCGCTTTTCTTTGGCCTTTTTTTGTTCTTTAAAAGTTTCGCGGTTATATCCCGAAATTCTCCTAATTCTTCGTTTCTCTCCTTCCATCTTCAATCTTCAAAAATCCAATCGAAGCCCAAAAACTAAAGAAAAAGAAAAACAATTTATCGTCGGAGAAGAAGCTCGTGTTTACTTGATCGCTTCTTCTTCGTTTCTTATTTTTTCCCCAATGTTCTCCAAATCTGTGTCGTTTTCGATTGCTACTGGTAAGCTTTTCGTTTCTGCTTTTGAAAGTTTTTTATTTGCTTCGATTTCTTCTTCTCAATTCGATTTTGAAAAGAAGCAATTTTGGCGTTTTAATTGAAGTAATTTGACACTTAAATTGAGTGAGCTTTTGTGTTAATAGTAAAATTTTTGTCTTTGAACTAGAAAAGTGTTTTTCTTTTTCTTTCTCGGCAACCAAACGTCACTTAATCGGTGGTTCGTTGATCAGAAAACATGGCTGACATGATCTTCACTCTATTCTTCTTCTGTAACTTAGTTGTTTAAAGATCTCGACTTTCATAGATTCTGGATTCTTAGTTTTTTTCCTTTTATTACAAAGCTTGACTTTTTGCTTTTCTTTTTTAGAGCTGGAAATGAAATTTTACGAGGTTGAAATTGAAATTTGTATTGAATGTTTTATTCAAGATTTCTCTTTTTCTTTTTTTTTTTTTTCTTATTCTTCTTTTATGGAGAAAAAAAAAAAGATTGAGATGAAATTTGTTTTTTGATTATGTAATTTGATTCACTGATTTGATGTTTGGATTTTGAGTAGGTTTCAGGTAATTGAGGAAGCTCCTCATGGCTCCATCTAGGAAACCTAAAAGTGTAAATAAGAAGTTTTCTTATGTTAACGAGCTTGCTTCTGCTAAAAATGGAGATAGTAGTGCTAAGAAAAGTGGGCAACGGGTGAGTTCTTGATTTGCTTTTCAAATATTTTGATTTTGATGCATTTATCTATTTATTTTTAATTCTTTCATTTAATTAGGTTATTCCAGTAAAGATTATTGCTCATCCCTCTCTCATGGTTTGATTATATTTGTTGATTATATATTGTTCTTTAGAGTTTTTATTTTCTTTTTAGTTTTGTAATTGATGTTGAATTTAGTTTATTTATTCCCTGAACTATTCTTTTATTGTAGTCCTCCTTGACGGGTTTCCACCTTTTATAAGTTTTGGTTTGAGCTTACATGCTAGCAAATTCTAACTAAGTTTTGTGTACAAATAGGATTTGACTAAGTTGTTATGTTAAAAGATAACCTAGTTAAGTATGAAGTGGTGTTGGTGACAGAATTAGCCACTAACCAGAATTTTAAGAGTTGCAGCTGTGAGGTTTGCACATTCAACATTCTTTTTTGTCTATGTATCTATAGGTGCTGGTAGCCTTGGTAAGAAGAGATTTTTTTTGGGTCCAGAATGGGCATCAAAGGACCCCAGATTTAATTAGAAACTGACCAGGGGTGACAAACCCCCAACATGTCAGCCAGAAGAACAGTGGATAGATCAGGTGGGGAGAGGGGAGGATCTTCAGGCCTGTGCTTTGAAGACAGCTTCACTTGGCAATCCACTCAGCAGCCATGTTCCTCTGTCTAGGAATGTGGTTGAGTGACCAATGCAAGTTGTTGTTTAACATACACCTGATGGCTTGGACTAGAGGGTGGTAAAGGTGGTTAGGAGGTACCCTTTCTCAATAGCTAAGATGGAATTGAGAGAACCAGACTCAACTCCAGCTTGTTCATTCTCTATCGTTGGGCTTACTTAACTCCATGGTAGAAGGCCTAATATTTAGCCAAGTCAATGCTACAATCTCCAATTTGATAGCTATATCCAGCAATCCAATTACCACCCGAGTCCCCAAAGAGACCCCTGCTGCAGCAGCTGGAATATTTTTCCTTTGCTTCCAGCTTCCATCTGCCAGTTCGAGGTTTCTCCTGCTAAAATGAGATATAGAAATTCAGAAAGTCACCATATCTTTCTAATAAAGTGCCAATTGGAAAACAAAAGAAAATTATTTTCTTTGATTTACGTTAATACTGTTCTTTGACTATTTTGTTGAGATCTTACTACAAATAATGAAAACTTACTTGTGAAAATTTTGTCCTGGAATTGATTATAGTTGTAATGTATTATGTGCAGAAAAGGAAGTTGTCTGACATGTTAGGGCCGCAATGGACTAAGGAAGAGCTTGAGCATTTCTATGAGGCATATCGTAAGTATGGAAAAGATTGGAAGAAGGTTAGTTGTGAGTGCTGTACTGGGTTTTATTATTGTTGTTGACTTGTTGTGATTATACTTTTTTTAGATGGCATATGTTCTAGGAATTGTTACTCTAATTTTCTATATATATATTTTATAAATCAGAAAAGCTACTTTAATATAGTTGCTTTTAAGGTCATGTAGTTGGGACATCTGGTGTTTGGTTGTTGTGTTTTTACCATTTTCTGATTTTGCTTTGTGTGGGTTTCTAGGTGGCTACCATGATACGTGATCGATCTGTGGAAATGGTAGAAGCTCTTTACACTATGAATAGGGTAAGTGTGGTTTTAATAGCATAATACATCACATAACATATCTTTATTTCTTTATTTGTGAAACTTGTATGCCTTACGCATATTTTCTTTACAATAGTATGAATTTCTTTTTTGTCTCTCAAGTATGAGACATTGGAGTTGCATAAGCTTTTTCATGTTGCCACCTAGCCATCATCAATAAGCATTGTTATATGATATGAAATACTGAAATTAAATATCATATTTAACACTTTTTTTTTCTTAAATACTATTTTAATCATATTATTATCATCTTGTAATAAAGGGATGCTATTTTCATCATAATCATGTGTGACTGACAAAATCAAGAAGGTGCTTGGGTGGTTTTTAAGTCTAACTCAACAATAGAAAATTTTACCATGTTTTCAGGCCTACTTATCTCTTCCTGATGGCACTGCTTCTGTGGTTGGACTCATAGCAATGATGACCGATCACTATTGTGTTATGGTGAGTGTCTAATTTAATATGGCGCCATTCCTTAAAATTTACATGGATCTGAGGTTTTATAATACATTTGCGCTTGTTTTCTGCAACTTTGACTATTTAATCCTCTGTTACTTTTGTGACATTACTTTCGTCCCTTATTGTCAAAGGATAAACCTGTCTATCTTTTTAGTTGGCTGGATCATTCCCTGCAGTCATTTGGCTAGTTAATGTCTAGATGCCAGTTTTAGTGTCAATGAAATTTCCTTGATCCGAAGTCTCTTATCTTTTAGATTTGTATTACATTATTAATCAGGTATCTTTATGGTATGGTATTGTGGATTCTACCAATGGAGCTTGGACGCATCTAGGAAGAGTAACCAATTAGGGAACTGAAGTTAGGAAATGTAATCTTTAAGGTATGCTTTTTTGGAACTGAAGTTGTTGGATTGTGAGATGGCAGGGAGGAAGTGATAGTGAACAAGAAAGCAATGAGGGCATGGGAGCTTCTAAGAGACGTCCAAAGCGTAGCAGGGGAAAACTTCGAGATCAACCCTCTAAGAGTTTATATAAGCCACTTCCTGATCTTTTGCATTTTCATTCAGCTGCATCAAGTTATGGCTGCTTGTCGTTGTTGAAGAGGAGGCGCTCTGGTAAGATCTCTATCTCACTCTCGTTCTAGTCTTCCTACACATATTCTACACAGACATTGAGCGTTTGAGGTGGTATTCACATTTACCATTTAAACGTAGAAAGTAGGCTAGTCTAGGGAAGCTCTATTTTATTCAGCGATGGATATTATGCATTAAAATTTAAGCTCTTAATATTAGGCTGCTGTACCTCATTTCCTCGCTGTAGTTTTTACTTGTTTTTGGTATTCATTTCAGAAAGTAGGCCCCGTGCTGTTGGAAAAAGGACTCCTCGCGTTCCAATTTCTTTTTCTCATGACAAAAGCAAAGGGGAAAGGTATTTTTCACCTATTAGGCCCGGCATGAAACTAAAGGTGGATGCTGTTGATGACAATGTTGCTCATGTGATAGCATTAGCATTGACAGAGGCATCACAAAGAGGTGGCTCTCCCCAAGTTTCTCAAACACCAAATAGAAAAGCAGAGACACCTTCACCTGTCTTCAACAATGAAAGGATGGTAATATGTTTTTATTTGATGTTTCACAATGCTTTTTCATTACTTCCTTACATTCAGAAATTAATTGATTACTTTTTTCAGAACGCTGAATCAGAAACTATTAGTGCCAAGATTCTCGGTAGTGAAGTGGATGAAGATGCTTGTGAATTAAGCTTAGGAAGCACTGAAGCTGATAATGCAGATTATTCTAGAGCCAAGAACTATTCAAGGAATATAGAGGGCACTGGTACAGTTGAGGTTCAACAGAAGGGGAAAAGATACTACAGAAGGAAGCCAGAGGTTGAGGAAAGTGTAAACAATCATCTGGAAGACACAAAAGAAGCCTGTAGTGGGACAGAAGAAGGACAAAGATTATGTGATTTGAAGGGAAAGTTTGAAGCTGAGGTTGCAGATGCCAACACTTCTAGAGCCTCCACCAAGTGTCTAAGGAAAAGAAGTAAAAAAGTATTGTTTGGGGGAGGTATGATGGTATTTTCCTTTAGGCAAAGTCTTATTTCCCTCTTCTGGTTTGTATCCACAAATACTAAATTCTCTAAGTTAATTCTAGGATATTGGATACTTTATTTTTAGTAAATTGCTTATTTATGCAAGTATGGTCATGCTTCTTGTATATCTATGTTATTTGGAGATCGATTTTTGGCTTGTTTCTCTTCAGAAAAATAATTTACTCTAAATCATGTTTCTTAGGAGTTTTCTTTTTCCAGTTCCACACTGCTTTTTTTTAAAAATAAAGATAATTTTTTATCAATTTCTTGTTAGACTGTTAATCATACTTTACCATATTTTTTTCCCTCTTTCTCTTTTTGAATTTATTTAAGTGAGCTTTGACTTAACCTTACCATTTACTTTAATCTGTGGAACTTTGTCTATGTCATGTTTTATCAATTTTTTGACTCTTTTCTTTTGTAGTGGAAGAAACTTCCTTTGATGCCCTGCAAACTCTGGCAGATCTGTCCTTGATGATGCCAGAAACTGCTGCTGACACTGGTAAGATGCATATGCTTTAATCAATAAACAGAAACTTTTGAATTGGTATCATTGTAGGATTTACTGTTATATGAGTTGGCTCATTTTTTTCTTAGCTAAATCTCATCATTTTTGTTTATTCTTCCTTTTAGGTGCATGGTCCTCATTAGATGCATAAGTTGGATAGGGTTTAACATTAATGGCTTGTTAAAGAATTGTGTATTTTGTAGTTTAGCCAAATGACTTTGACAAATAATTCATCCAATTAAATGCCAAGCTATTAGATTGAGTTTACAATGTATCACCTTCTTAATCCAGATGTAGCGCCTTGTTCAATTATTACCATGCTTGTGGCAGCCTTTATATGCTAACTGCTAGATTATACCAAGTTTATAAGTTTTGCCTATATAATACGCTTGACTTGCCACCTTATTTTTGCCAAATTCAGCTTTCTGTCATACATTATAAATCTAAATTAAAGCAAGTAATGAGTATGACATTAAAATAATACCCTGTGAGGGAAATTATAGGAGGGCCTGAGTGGTCAAAATGTTTTGGGTGTTGTATGAGTATCTTATGCCCAAATGCTTTAATCCTTCAGGATTATAGATGTGACTTAGGTAAGATTTTTCATATGGCATTTTCATGCTTCAGATGATCTTTACAATAAGTTAAAGCCTGCAATCTTAACACAAGGTAAAAACCTGCTCTAATTTTGAACTTAATGATTTCATTTGCTCTAGCTTGAACTACACAGCGTAAATCCTTCTTGATGATTCAAACTCTGGAAGATCACTCTTTTTGGGTGTGTTTATGTAATGTCATATCCCACCTCTTTTTTTTTCTGTGTCAGAGTCATCTGTGCTGTTTAAGGAAGAGAAAAATGAAGTTGTTGAGAAGACTAAACCAAAAGGAAATCATCCTGTTCCTGGAGCTAAAGGCACTGCCTCCAAACAATCTAAACAGGGAAAACTTTTTCATCATGATGTTCATGCTATTCCCAAAGCAAAGGAGGAATCACATCCAAATAATGTTGGAATGCTGAAAAGGAGACGGAAGTCCTCACCATATAAAGTAAGAGTTGATGCAACCAGTTTTGCTTGTTTCTATCTTTGTAGGTCAATCTTCATTTTTGATTGATTCTTTTTTGGCAAAAAATAATTCATTGGGTTTATAGCATGAAACAATGATCATATGCAACTTGCTCACTAGTTGCAGATTCCAAAAGATGAAACTGATGCTGATTCTCAGTTGGGTGAATCTCCAAACGTTGAGGTTTGTATTTTTCACATTTTTAGCTTCAAAGAGTTACAATGGCTCCTTTTGGTGCTTTCAGGTAAAAAGCGCAAACACAGCTTATGTATGACGTAAATTTTTTTTTCAGTACCTTGATTCATATGATGGCCTCTTAAGATACTTTTCTTCTGCAGAATGTTAAATAAACTTTTTACCATGAATGCAATAAATGTTTTTGATTCTGAGATTAATTTTATTGAATTTTATGAACTGGGTGTATGCTTAAATCTTTTTTGTTTTTGATGCAAGTAATCTTGGCACCCATCGCTTGGGTTTGAGTGACAAACAGACTAAGAATATAACAATAAATCTTATAAGAGAAAATATTATGAAAAGAATTAAATAAATTTTTTATGAAGTGAAGATAACAGGGAGATGAATTGGTAAGGAATAGCCCTTTCATCATGTGAACTGCTACTTGAGAAAGGAGGAAGTGAATAAACAGATAAAGGTTTGAGTTGGTGATTGAGAACATTATAGATGTAAATTTAGGAAATAAGTAAAAGATCAGCTCGGTTAAATATTTTAACTGGTTTGTGGGTCAGCCAAGGGCATTCTATGTTGGTATAGATGTCTAACTCGGTAATTATTTTTTTCTTCCCTCTTTGACCTTGCAATTTGAGGGTCTTCTTTGTAACTTAAAAATGTGCAAATTTTTTACTTAGGAAAATTCCTAAATTTATACTCTATAGGGTCATGTTCTTCCCTTGATCACTTATTACTGGTTCTTGATGTTGCTATTTTTATGTGCATTTTTTAGGCTTCAGACGAGGTAAAGAATCTTGTGAGCAAAGGTAAACGCTCTAATAATGTTGCACATACAAAGCAAGGGAAATCTGTGAGACCTTCAGAGTGTATGTCCTCAAGTAATATTGCACATCCAAAACAAGGGAAATCTGTGAGAACTCCAGAGCGTACATCCGCAAGTAATGTTGGACATCCAAAGCAAGGGAAATCTGTGAGACCTCCAGAGCGTACATCCTCAAGTACTGATCATGGAAGGGACTTGAACACTTCAGCTCCATCTACCATACAGGTTTCATCTATTCACCAGGTCAACCTACTCAAAAGTAGAGTAAAGCGAAAGATGGATGCACAGAGACCCGCAATTGGAAAGGATATAAAGCCCTCTGATATTGTAAAGGGCAAATTTAGTGTTCCAGCTATGTTATTCCATGACAGAGCACTCAATCTGAAGGTACCACTATTTACTTCAACAATTCCAATGAAGTTGAGTTTCTATATTTTGGGCTTTTTTTTTTTTTCTTTCATATATGTATATCATGTATGACAGGCAAAGCTTTGCAGCTTCCTATCTTCATATCAAGCACGGAGATGGTGTGCTTTTGAGTGGTTCTACAGTACAATCGATTATCCATGGTTTGCTAAAAGGGAGTTTGTGGAGTATTTGGATCATGTAGGATTAGGTCATGTCCCAAGATTAACTCGTGTTGAATGGGGTGTCATAAGAAGGTATAGCTTTCTACTTTCAAATCTTAATAAGGTTTCGGGTGTTGATGCTCTGCTTACATAATGTCATGTCGATGCAGTTCCCTTGGCAAACCACGACGATTTTCTGAGCAATTTTTGAAGGAAGAAAGAGAGAAGCTCAATCAATATCAGGAATCTGTTAGAACGCATTATGCTGATCTCCGTGCTGGTATTGGTGAAGGACTTCCAACTGATTTAGCTCGACCTCTATCTGTTGGACAACGTGTCATTGCTGTTCATCCAAAAACTAGAGAGATTCATGATGGAAGTGTGTTAATTGTTGACCATAGTAGATATCGGATTCAGTTTGACAGCCCTGAGCTAGGAGTGGAATTCATCATGGTAAATTTTTATTTTATGGAGTTGCTTCATGTATGAGAGCAACATGTTCCTTTCATTCAACTGAAGATGTTGAATATTGCCATTAAGGCCTTAGTCTAATGGATTAATGACAGGCTAAGGCCTTCGGAGGTTCCTTTCTTAAATTACTTGTCTAAATATGCAAGTAGATGTATGCTTGTGTATTTGTGCTCAATCTAATTCTCTGCCGTTTACTAAATATATTTAGCTTGTTCCTATTTTTCCTTGGTTGTTTTTTCCTATTAAGTTTCATGAATGGTACATTTTTTATTGTAGGATATTGATTGTATGCCTTCATATCCATTGGAAAATTTGCCTGCTTCCCTTTTGAGACAAAATGCTGCCATCTGTAAATTTGCCGAGAACTACAGTGAGCTCAAAATGAATGGGCAGCCAAAAGAAAGCAAGATTGAAGAGAACATGAAATTTAGTCAATGTGATAACCCGGAGAACACTGATAGTTCCTCTCGTACTTCCCCATCAACTTTCAATGTTGGCAATTTATCACAGCCGGTTAAGGTAAGTTATGACTGCAAAATAGTTTTCATTTCATGTATATCAGACAAAATCAATTCAAGGGTAAATTGCATTTCAGTTGGAGTATTACAATTAAAAGTTTTGATATAGGAAACAATGCAGAATCAGAGTAACTGTCATCTTATATAAGGATAAATTGCTTTGGCCAGGTTGATTCATCAAGTCCTAATTTGCAACATAAAGTTGGACCTATGGAAACTGTTTGTACTCAACAAGCTGTGAATTCTCAGCCTTCTGCTCATGCACTGGTTCAGGCAAGGGAAGCTGATGTTGAAGCTCTTTCTCAGTTGACTCGTGCCATTGACAAAAAGGTTGTACACCATGTTGGCTGTTATGAATTAAACTTAATCTACTGGTGAATCTTTCTCTGTCCGTTCTCTCTTTTTTAACTTCAAGTTCTTATAGAAACTTATCTTTGTTTTTAGTGCTATATATAGTGCCTGTTGAATGTTGATCTTTTAATACTTGAGCATTTTTTGCTCCCTATCATTGTTCCTATCTTTTACTAATAATGGTATTTTTAACCTATCTTATCTCCATAATTGGTGGTTTTTGCTTTGTTGGGGCATCAATATTCTGATTCTCTTTTGTAGCATGTTGCATAGTTTGTGTTGCATGTTTATTGTGTTTATCTAAGGCTGACATAGAATTCCTTTCAAATAATTTTGTTCGCATTGTGTCTGAGAAGTGAACTTAAGGGTTGTGTTAGCATTTGCAGGAGGCGGTGGTGTCTGAACTGCGACGCATGAATGATGAGGTGTTGGAAAACCAGAAAGGTGCAGACAACTGTCTAAAGGATTCAGATTCTTTCAAGAAGCAATATGCTGCTGTTCTCTTGCAGTTAAATGAAGTCAATGAGCAGGCATGAGATGCTGATGATACAGTTTTCACTTTAAATCTCTTTACCGATGTCATATGCCATTTTATCGGAACTTTGCCTAACCTTTCTTTTGCAGGTTTCTTTTGCTCTGTTTTGCTTGAGGCAGCGTAATTCATATCAAGCAAACTCTTCAGTTAAGTTGCTGAAGCCGTTGGCTAAAATTGGTGGGCACGGCTGTCAGTTGAGCTCTTTTGATCATTCTATGCATCATGTCCAAGAATGTGTGTCCAATGTGGCTGAAATTGTTGAAAGTTCAAGAATGAAAGCTCGGTCAATGGTTAATGCTGCTATGCAGGTAAAAAAGGGCCAGTGAACTGTTTTATCTTGATGGCCCCTTATAGATGGATCAACTTTGTTTTAGTCTAAACCTCTTTCCCCTTCTTACGTTTCTTTTCAAGCATTTTGAAAATTTCCCATACCATTGGAACTTTATGCATCGTTGCTTACATATACATCAAAGTGTCAGTCTTAAACCAATAAGCCATAGGTTAAAAAGACCAAGTAAATAAAGGGCCACAGCAATCCCTGAGCTAAACCATACAAGATGACACTACTTGACAATGTAAATTATAAAAATTTTATCATAGTTTTGGTGGTAGAGCTTACCTCTATTTTGGTAGAATATTTTCATCCCATCTGTAGGACGACATGTTCATCTCATCTTTCTGAAAACTTAATGAAAATATTGACATTCTATTCTCACAAGGAGCATATTTGCTAGGAACTCACTGTTGAGCTTAATTTGGCAATTTAAGGCAGAATCCAGAGATGTGGCAGGTTTTGCCTGCAAGATGGTTATGATGTACTATTTGAGGCAATGGATCCTTGCCTTTATTTTTTCATAAATTGCGTCATGCTGTGGAAGTCACTTTTGATTATTTAAGTTGAATACTGTACTTTAGTTCTGATTAAGCTTGATTACCATCTCAGGCCATGTCATCCTTAAGAAAAGGGGGGAAAAGCATTGAGAGGATTGAGGACGCAATAGATTTTGTAAATAACCAGCTTTCATTGGATGATTTTAGTCTGCCTGCTCTGAGGTCGTCTACCCCATTAGACTCAGTCCACAGTACAGTAACTTCTCACGATCTTCCGACTGCCTGTGTGTCATATCCGTCAGCAACTAGTCACATACCCGATGTAAAGATGCAAAATTTTTCTGACCAAGATGATCTTAGAATCCCTTCAGACATTATCGTGCATTGCGTAGCCACCTTGCTCATGACACAGGTAATCATCTGAATGGCTCCTAAGTTCTTGTCAGCAGTTCTCAATACAACTCTTTTTTTTTTCCTCGTATTTGATCATCTGATTGCCTGTTGATTGTAAAATCTGATTCTGATTACTTTCACCCCCAAAAAAATATTGCAGAAATGTACAGAAAGACAGTTTCCACCTGGAGATGTTGCCCAGGTACTAGATTCTGCTGTTTCAAGTTTGAAGCCATATTGTTCACAGAATCTTCAGATTTACTCAGAGGTACAGAAATGTATGGGAATTATCAGGAATCAGATATTGGCGCTAGTACCCACATAGACAGGTATTCATTCCTCAATTGTTGTAAAAATTTGCAATCCTTTTCTCTCAAACTCCTATCCATTTTACTTACGAATTTTTTTTTTTAAACCTTTAATAGGAAGAAATACATGTATCAATTATTATCAAAGTAACCGAGTAAATTCAGTTTGTACACTTCCTGTCAGCATTGTGAAACCAATTAATTTCTATTTTTTGTTCGTCAGTATCACTTAAGCTGTGTTTGGTACAACTGAAAAGGATGAAAAAGGGTGGATAAAAAAATGGAAGGACGATTGATTTTTGGTGTGCTTAATAGGAAAGAAAATAAGAAAGATTATCATTTTTTACATTGATTAATGAAAACAAATCACTCTGAAGCGAAAAGAGAAGAAACGACGAAAGAGATGTGAATATGTATTATATATTTATAAAATAGTTTATCATATTTAGATTTTTTTTATCTTAATTTACTAAAGATTATAACAATAAAATCATGTAAATTTTATGTTTTTTTCTTTCATTTTTTTTAACTCTATCAAGCAATAAATAAAAAGAAAATTGCATTTTCTTTTATTTTTCTATCTTTCTAATCAAACACACTAATAAAAAGAAAAATTTTTTTTTAATTTTTTTCACTTTTTCTCTCTTCTAATTTTCCATCTTTTCATTTTTATTTCACCCTGCCAATCTAAGCCTTAATTTTCTTAACTAAATAATTTCTAGAGTCTTGGGATTAAATTAGGAAAGATAAAGAGACTTGGGATTAAATTAATAAAGATTAGGTAGGTAATGACAGTGTATAAAATAGTTATCGCAAAATGTCATTTTAATTTTATCGGGATTGGTTGAATTGATACAAATTAAATATTTCTTTCGTAAAATTTAATTTCGATTTTTGTTGTTCGATTCATAATATAAATTCAATATAAATTTTCAATGAAATTTGTAATATATTTGATCTTAAAATAGAATATTTTTTTCTCTATCTACACTTTTATTAACAAAAAAAAGTAAAAGGGATTTCAATGTTCAAATTCATTGTTGTAAATACAAAATGAACGCCAACTTGTTTTTAAGTTCAATTGCTGAGGTAAAAATTCACTGATGGCATAACAGGGTAAAGCTAAAAACAAGTTTCATATCACCAAATGAACAGAAACATAATGATACAAAGGGAAATCTGAATCTTAATGTGCCAATCCATCCTAAAAATGTTGCAGTCAATGGTACTCACTCTTTCAATTTTTCTTCATATAGCTCCAACAATTCTGGTGCTTCAGCCACAAATCGATTAACGAACATCTTGAGGAACAACTCCTCCGAACTGTCATATAACACAGACAATTTGAAGTCTTTGATTAAACCTTTGGACAACAGATGTTGAGCAATCAAACCCCTCGGAACAATCCTCTTCTCCAAGCTGTGTCTCAGAAAACTTGGTTGATTGGCAAGACGAGAGGAATCCAAGCCCATCTTGTTCACCACAAAATCCATTTTGGCCATGATTTTTCCCTCAGAAATTGCAAAACAGAATGGATACTTCCGAAAACATTCCCAACTCTCTTTTTCCGACCAACCCCATTTCTTGCAAACATCAACCTTCCTCTCTCGAGTGGATTTGCTCATTCCAGCCAATACAGATACAGCATGAACAAACTTCAATATCAGAGGACTCAACCCAGTTTCCTTAACTTTTTCCACAATCTCCTTCAAGCTACCAGGATTTATCAGCAAAGTTCTAGGAAATTGATAAAGTAATTTGATAATATGTGACTCTGGCATTCCATGATCTCGTAGAAGATTGATATTAGACAACAAATGGCCATTGATAATGTTCATATCATATGAGATGAGATATGGATACCTTTTTATAGCATAGACAGTCTTTTCATTAGAATGAATCAGATTGCTATAAGTACTGAAAAAAGGGATGATTTGTCTGTCTAAGCTTCTTAGCAGAATTGTTGGGGAATATGATAACAATTTGGCAAGGTCAGGGCTTGAAAACCCTTTGGAGAGAAGAAATTTCAACTTGGGCAAAAGGGTTTTCTCAGAATCAGATGCAAGCAATTTTGGGGCCTTGCTGACCATGGTTTTGATCTGGAATTTTGAAAACCCATGTTCTTCTAAAAATGAAATGACAGAGTCAGGATTATTAGGGGTCTTCAAATGGACATAATTGGAAGCCGCTTGAGCAGATTTTGGGGAGAACCCAAGTTTGTTTATGAGGTATGAGACAGTGAATGATTGCTGGTTTGAAGTGGTTGACATGCATCTAAGAGCATTTTGTTGTCTGAAAATTGATAGGTCATTTTGAATCATGTAAAAAAGTTTGTAACTTTGAGAGGTTGTAGTAGTTTGCCTCCCATGGAGAATTTTAGTTCTACAGAGAAAATGCAACATGAGAACTGAAAACTGACGACTTCACTTTGCTTACCTGCAATTCTGAAGAATATCAGAACCCTTGATTGAAAGGCAAATTGGAGCCGCTTCAACCTCCAAAGCTAAACGGGACTTTCCTTTTTCCTCCTGGATTCTCTTCTCCTATTGGCGGGGCTTTGTTAGGGTTGTGTTACTTTATCTAGTGTTAGCGTCCACTATCCAGGTCCAACTAAAACCTGTATATTCATATAAATTAGTTGTCCTGGCCCAATCATCGGACCTTTTTTTTTTCTTATTTTTTAGGTGTCAAAATTTGAAATCTAATTACAAATATTAATTACAAAAAGTGGTATATCAACAGAATGCACCATGGTATCTCCCGGACTCGTTGATCTTATATTAACTTTATCAACAAATCACACGACCATTATTTATCAGACTCGTTGAACTTGTTTTAATAAATCTGTCCTAAAATTTACTTTTGAATTTTGATAAGAATCATATCAAACTCGATTACTAATCAAAATATTAATTTCAATTCATGTTTTACAATATTTGAATGAAAACAAATGCATTTGACAATGGGAACGTCGATGTTCAATTGATAATGACATCATAATCTCCGTCTTTAATTGTTCATTGAAGTTACGGTGCTCACAACAGTTAGTCTCTACTCTGCGTCTGTGGTCTGGGAAACTCTATTTTGCTGCATTGTTCAACCGAAGTTTTGTCTAATGGCCGTTGAGCCTACATGTTCCGCACTGGAAAATCAAGAACCACACGGTCCAAGCACACCTTCGCCTTGGGACAAAGATTCCCAAGCAGTGTCAATTAGGCCAAGGCAAATTGACGTTCATAACTCTAAACAAATGATGAAGAGGATCTAACAGCTTTATGACAAGAACATCATCACTTGGAGACTGATAAACACAGCAAATGAGACCCCATTAACAATTTGAACAAGCAAAGTGGAGATGAAGTTAAGCACGTGAAAGGACTTTGTCAAGCTTAATTTTGTTTACAAGAAATATATTATAGCCATAAACTTTTTCTCAGATGCTGTCAACTACAAGGGACACCTTGGAAAAGCTCCGCAACTCTGTTCATTAGTTCAACCACACTTCCTATAAACATTAAACTTCCTATCCGATGTGGATTTGCTGATTGTCCCCAATCCTGACACCAGTAAAAACAGCGTAAACCTTTAAGGATTGAACCTCATTTTCTCTACCTACCCTCCACAATCACGCTTTACTTGGTGGCTACCAGCAGAATTATTATAATAATTAAAACTACAGCCACAAAGCTGCGCCAAAACAACAGGTAATTTGACCTTCATAACTTCAAACAAGCAGAAAAGTTGCATAAAAACGAACACCATTTGGAGCCAAAATCTTTATCACACAATATAATAAACCTAAAGATCATAAACTCTATAAATGAGACTCATTTCACAGTTGCATTTCAAGCAAGATGACAATTAAACCACATAAAACAGGCAGAGCACATAGTTGAGTTCAAGTTTCACAGATGGCAAGAGTGAATACTGCTAAAAATACAGTACTAGTTGCACTCATTTATTCAAACTGGAGCAAGTTTGAGATCAAGGAATTCAATCGGACAGAAAAGTCAGCTCAATCAAATATGTTAGATTTTATGCTACCCTGATCTATATTTGCCTCCTGTTGCAAGATCCTGTTTTTCTTTGTACAGCAATAACAGCTCCGGTGCTTTGCATTCATATTTGTTAACAAACATCTGAACAAACACCTTTTCTGAAGTGTCAAACAATGTAGACAATCCCAAGTTCTTAATTAAACCTTTTGATAACAAATCTTGAGCAAACAAACCCCTTGGAACAATACGCTTCTCGAAGCTCCGCCCAAAAACACTTGGTTGATTGGCAATGAGCAAAGACTGAAAACCCATTTTGTTCACAAGAAAATCCATTATTGCCACAATCTTTTCCTCCGATGTTTCCATAACATTTGGATACCTCCGAAAAGCTTCCCAAATCTCGAGTTCAGACCAACCCCACTTCTTATAAACGTCAAACTTCCTCTCCATTGCAGGCTTGCTCACTTTTCTAAACACAATGACAGCAAGAATAAATTTAAGTACCAAAGGATTGAACCCCATTTCCTTCACTTTCTTCACAATCTCCTTAAACTGATCAGGGTTTACGACAAAAGATATAGGGTGGTAATTAAACATTGATATGATATTTGATTCAGGCACTCCATTATCCCTCAGAATACTGATATTAGGTGACAGATAAGCGTCAAGTTTACGTGAGAAAAGAAATGGATAGCGTTTTATAGCTGTCATAGCCTTGGAATCAGATTGGAGCACATTGATAAGTTGATTGAAGCAAGGGACAATGTTTTTCTCTAAGCTACAAGCTAAAATCTTGGGGTTGCAAAAAAGGATTTTGGTGAGTTCAGGGCTTGAAACACCTTTAGATAGGAAAAATTCTAGCTTGGGTAAAAGGGTTTTCTCAGCATTAGAATACAGGAGACCTGGTTGAATTGCGATGATCTTTTTGATTTGGGTTTTCGAGAACCCATGTTTCTCCAGAAATGCAATGGCAGAATCAGGCTTATCTGGGGTTTTGAAAAAGAGATACCTGCCAGCCGCCATGGCAGATTCTGGTGAGAACCCAAGTTTTTCTTTGAGGTAAGAGACTGTAAAAGACTGAGATGGGTCTGAACACGTTTTTGAGATGCATCTAACTCTGAGGAAGAAGGATGGGTTTGAGGAGGAATTGTTCATAACAATATATGAAAGCCTATGCAAAATACTAATGTCTTTGCTATGACGATTAAACATTTTGGAAATTGAAATGAATAAAGCTACTCGGACAGAAAACTCACCCTGAAAAGCTTTCAACTTTGAACCTTCGAGGCACACCGGAGAGGAGGTTGCCCTTGAAACTCGAACCTTTTCTTTTTATTTTTTATTTTTTATTGTTCAATTCAACTCAAAGCTTCAAACTTACCAATTTCCTGACATAATTTCAGTGCGATTTTTGTATTCGTGTTAGTTTTGTTTCAAGTAAAAATTATAGTAGAAAATATGAAATTTACTGCATGATAATGATTTGGATAATATTTTGATTTTTTTAAATAATTCAATATTATAAAATTTTAAATTTTAATTTAAATGTGAATCGATATTTTTGAAAAATTAATTCAATTTGAATTGAATATTTTTTAGTTTGGTTTAATTTCATATATCGACTTTCAAATTTTAATTTTTAAAATTTTATATATTATTTTAATAAAAATTTTAATATATTTAAATAAATTTATTATAAAATAATTATTTTATTTTTTAAAAATTTAAAATATATATAAAAATTATTAAAAAATATATTTTCTATCGATTTTATCAAATTTTTATATTTTGATTTAAAATATGATTCAAATTTAATATATATATTTAATATATAAATTTAATTCAAATTGAATAAAAAAAATCACTTCAAACTTAATTGAAAAATATGATTTTAAATTAAGTTTTGATTTTTTTTGCTTTTTTTTCTCATCCCTAATTATATATAATTTTTATCAAAATTTTAAATTTTATCATTTTTACTACGATTTCTTTTTTAAATTTAAATCATGTTAATTTTATAAATTTTATAATTTTTTATTATATTATTATATCCGTTTACAATTATCCATATAAATTAATTCTAGTTTTTTTTTTTTTTTGCCACGGATTTTTTATCTCTTTTTCTTTTTAGGGTAATCGACATCTGGAGGGAGCCTTTCTTCTACAAATTAATAATTAAAAATAGGAAAAAAATTTTGACATTTGTTATGATTAATTTAAAAAATAGAGATAATCACTTAAAAGTCTTAAATTTTGCTAACATTTATTTTTGAATAATGAATTATTGTTAAACATAAAAAGGAGAAAGAATCATTTTAAATTAATATGAATAGAAACTAATATTATGATTGATCCTATTAAAAAAACCCAAAGACTTTGGGAATATTAAATGCTTCAAACTTTGCCATTGCCAACAAAGAAAACACATCATAAATCATTAATTATGAATATGAAATTGCTGTACTAAAAATAATAGCAGTTACATACATACATATATATATATATATATATATACACACACATGTACATATATATATGCATACATAAATATATATGCATACATAAATATATATACAACATGTATACATACATACATGCATACACACATATATATATATACATACATACATGCATGCATACATGCATATATATACATACATGAATTTGCAAAAAAACAGCAAGATAAGATAAAGTGGAGCAGCAAAGAGTCAGCCACAGTTATGCTCAAAGCTCCACTACTGGAACAAAGAATGCAGCTCCATTGAATTGCTGCACTGAAAATTATAGTAGTTAAATATATATATATATATATATATATATGCATACATACATGTATATACTACATGAACTTGCAAAAAAAATAGCAAGATAAGATGAAGTGGAGCAGCAAAGAGTCAACCACAGTTAGGCTCAAAGCTCCAATACTGGAACAAAGAATACAGCTCCATTGAAAATATACATATATACACACACACATACATACATGCATACATACATATATATATATATATACATGCATATATGCATATATGTACATACATGAATTTGCAAAAAAACAGCAAGATAAGATAAAGTGAAGCAGCAAAGAGTCAGCCACAGTTAGGCTCAAAGCTCCACTATTGGAACAAAGAATACAACTCCATTGAATTCTGTAGTTTGCCATTGTAGTTTACCCTGCCAAGGTTCAGAGCTTATAAAGGATGTGTTTCACATGACGGAAAAAAAATTGACACAAAGTATCCGCCATTAATTCAACACAATAATCTCCTAACTTCTAGTTTGTTCCCTGCCCAACCCATAGGAAACTCAAAAGAAAAAAAAAAAGCAAAGAACAGTTTTGATGTATTATTCCTCAAACATCAACTATTCCTAGACAAACTATGAATAAGAAGTCACACTTGCATAAAAAAGAAGAAAACGTCAATTAAGAAGCTCATTTTGCAATTGTACTTTATGACAGCAAGATGAGATATATCGGCACAGTTAAGTGTCAGAGCATACATGTTCAGTTCAAACTTCACTAACAGAAGAAAAGACTACAGACAATAATTTTGTATTAGAAATATTCCAGACCCAAAGCAGAAGCTAATTTCACATCAACGAATTCAATTATATAAAATTAACATAAGGCGGAAAATCTGAATCTTATTGTCAACATTCTATCAATCTCTGCAGCTTGGATGTACTAGCTTTCAGTTTATTTGAAAGATCAAACTTTACTTGATATAACTTTAACAGCTCAGGAGCATCTGCTTCATAGCGCGATTCACAAACTTCTCAATGAACAACTTTTCTGAATCCTCAAACAACGCCTCCAAGTTAAATTCCTTCTTAACCAAACCTTTTGACAACAAATCTAGATTGAACAAACCCCTCGGAACAATCCTCTTTTCCAAGCTTTGCGTTATCACACGAGGACACTTAGCAATAAGTGAAGACTGCAATCCCATTCCGTTCACAAGAAAATCCATTAATTCATAATTTTCTCCTCAAACACAGTCATAAACAAGGGATACTTCATAATATCTTTCTCAGACCAACCATAATTCTTATAAACATAAAATTTTCTTCCCACACGGGTTTAGTCCCAAAATTCAAGACATTGACAGTGACTACAAATTACCTCCTCATTGGATTGAAACCCATTTCCTTCACTTTCTCCAAATTTTCCTTAAACTTAACTGACCTTTTCAAGAATATTTTAGACATTGAATGAAGTACTTTGATAACATTGGATTCAGGCACTCCATAATTCCTCAGTATATCAATACCGGGTAACACATAATTATCAAGATCATAAGTCACAATACGAGGAAAGCGTGTTATAGCTTTAATAACCGCCTCATCAGACATAAGAAGATTTCCAAGGCAATTAAAAGAAGGGATTATATGATTCTCTAAGCTTCTACTTAAAATAGTTGGATGATTACCTAAGATTTTGGCAAGGTCAGGGCTTGAAACTCCTTTAGACTTGAAAAACTCAATTTTGGGCAAAAGAATATTCTTGACATAAGATAATAGCACTTTTGGCCTACCCCTGATGAGGATTGTGATTTAGGGTTCTGAGAAACCATGGTTCTTGAAAAAGGCAATGACAATCAGGGGTTTCAAAATGCACAACTTTAGAAGCAGAGAAAGCAGATTCTGGAGACAACCCACATGTGTTTATGAGATATGAAACTATAAATGAGTGCCGATTTGAAGTGGTTGAGAATAACCTGAGAGATGAAATTGATGGGTTGTTTTGAAGAATGCAGAAAAGTCTCTGACTTAAAGAGGCTGCGAAGATTTTCTTCTACCTCCCATGAAAGAAAGAATAAAACATTGGAACTGAAAAATTAATTTAAGGAGATAACACATTAGATCAGACTCACCTGCTGCTGCTGAGACTTTAAAAAAAAATTATTCTTTCTTTCAAGGAGCAAACTTTGATATCTTTGGAGGATATAGCATACAAGTGGCTTGACTCCAACTTGGATAACGCGAAACGGTTTTAGTGTTTTTTTTTCTCTTTTTTAGATATAGGAAATTTATATGTATTTTTAAAATTTTTAAATATATTATTAAAAAAATATTACACGTTTGTAATTTTTAAATTCAGTTTATCTAAAAAATAGTGCATAGAAAATTTAAATTTATTTATAAAATTAAAATTTAAATGTAAATAATTTTAATGTCCAAAAAACGAAAAGAATAGGTCCCATGCCAAATTCTTTTTTTTTTTTTAAATATTAGCTGATAGATATTTTTTTATGACTAATACTTAATAAAAAAAGAAAAAAAAAAGATGTTTTAGAAAGTTTAAGCTTCTCCACTATTCTTTGTCTTGCATGAGTCTAAAATTATCTAAGCTTTTTTTACCATATATATATATATATGGGATCTACTTAGGTTAATATAATTTTTATATTTTTTAAATTTTTTTATCAAAATTAAAATTATGACTTATTTAAATTAAAATAATATTTTTAAATTTAATAATTTTGATTCAAGAGTTTAAAAATAAAAAGAGTTGCATTAATATAAGTGAATCCGATACATATATATTGTCTATGCTTTTTGTTCACTATGATAGTGTTTGGCATATAGTAATCACTTCAAAAATTATTATCATTTATATACAGTGATTATATTATTGTGTTTGATAAACATTAAATGATTTTATGTAGTAGTGATCTTGATCAAAAGTGATGTTTAGGACGATAATTTAATTTTCATCCAAAATAATAAACTTTTATCATTAAAGTAAATTGATACATAAAATTAACAATAGTTAATATTATGCATTTAATTTGTGAATTACAAATTTACTTTCCTTTAAAATTGTAATTATTTTATATTATAATTTTTTATATTTTAAAACTAATATTTATTGTAATAAGTTTAAAAATATTTTTTTTTTATTTTTTTATATATAATATTATTTTTTGTTTTCGTTTTATTTTGAAATTAATAAATTATTTTATTTTTTAATTCAAATATTTTTTACATAATTTATATTATAAATATTAGTTTGCTTATCAATAAATATATTTATTAATTTAATAATTTAATTATATTTTATTATAAAAAATAAAATACTGCTAATATTTTATAAATTATTATCTTCAAATAACATTAAAATCATTATCTTATATAATTATTACAATATACATGATTATTTTTATATTTTTAAATAAAATATTAAAATGATTATGTTACCTCGTGATCTTCCAAAGATACTTATCGCTTTGTCCAAGCTTGATTTTTTTTTTCATCTATTTTTAATGTTTTCCTTCAAATAGAAATGTTTGATTTCCTTCCAAGAAAAACTTTCTATAGTAATTTTTGAGGTTTGCATGGATATTCAAATTCACAACATGTTACTCTTATAAGCTGGATTAAAAAGATCACATTTCCGTTAAAATTATCTCCTAAACTGAAAAGAAAAAAAAAAAAAAAGACTGAAGAGAGAGGTTAGATGATGCTTGAATAGAAAACCAAAGCTAAAAATTGTTTACTATTCGAAATGCTTGAATAATAAACGTTTTGAGTGTAAGGTCAATGAGTTGGTTGAGGATGAATCAAGAATAAACAGGCCACGTGCCTTAAAAATTAAAATGCTACACGACAAGAACAAACCTCTTGTTATTTCACCATTTCAACTAAGATAAATAATAAAACATCAATTGCACATCAATAGAGATTCAAGATGTGTCCAAAAAAAGCACATCAGTTATGTGTAAGAATAACAAGTTGATTTGTCCAAAAAAAAAAAAATCTCAAATTTTTAAGGGTCTGGAGGTCAAATTGCCTTTAAAGAAACCAACCCCCTCACCCTTTCATGAATAGTAGTCATGTATCTGATTCTCTTCTTCTTACTCCTCAGTGATCCCTTCTTCTGCTTCTTGGGCTGCTGGTCCTCAGTTTTTTCAAAGTCTATAATTTTTTTTTTTTGCAAAAGAAGAACCTATCATAAGCATTAATCCTGATCATAGTTTAACCTTCTTTTTAGGCCTTTTCAATTTACATTCATGATCCTCCACCACCTGCAACAGCAGAGACTTCTCATTTGATCAGTCAAGTGGAAAACATGAGAAAAATATATGGTTGGCAAAAATAAATAATACAAAAAAAAAAGCAACCTTCTTTTTTTTGTTCTTGTTCTCCTTTTTATTCTTGTTTTTCTTCTTCTTCTTCTTATCATTTTTCGGTTCAGGATTTTCCAAGTTAGCTTCCTCCGAAGAATCCTGCTAAATTGATAAACCAATGACAAATGAGAAGCAACAGCACCTCAAGAGTTTTGCATTTATCAATTACAAAATGGCATAATCAAAGCACCTCAGAGTCACCAAAGGAATCTACATGTCGAACCTTGCTTCCCGAATTTGAAGCCCCACCTGCACATAAACAGAACAAAGAAATCAGAATAAATTGCAAACTAAAGATGCACATTCTAAAGCAATCTAATAACCAAATACAAACAACTAGAACAACCTAAAGGAACTTAGGTCTCATTTGGTCCATAGGATGATTGATAGGAAAGGATGATAATCATTCTATGTCATATTTGATTTGTATCTAAAGAAGGGGACAAGATTGCAAGGAAGATTAATCATCCTCTTAGCATAAGATTATTTCGATCTTCCCAAAATGGCGAGGATTGTTTTGAATCCAAAGGATTGAACTTACATGGTATATTATACCCTTAAAAATTATATCAATAACTTAAATTGTATAAACTTTAAAGAATGATAATTTTGATCAATAAATAAAATTATCTTATTCTAATCTTTGAACACATCAAACACAAGATAAGATGATATTATTTAATTTATTTCTATTCCTAATATCATCTTATCCTATCCCATCATAATCTTTTGTACCAATCACATCCTTATAATCACATCATTGAGTTTACAATGTACCACCTTCTTAATCCGGAAGTAGCAACTTGTTCAATTATTACTATGCTTGTGGCAGCCTTTATATGCTAACTGCTAGATTATACCAAGTTTACAAGTTTTGCCTATATAATAAGCTTGATTTGCCACCTTATTTTTGCCAAATTCAGCTTTCTGTCATGCATTATAAATCTAAATTGAAGCGATTAATGAGTATGACATTAAAATAATACCCTGTGAGAGAAATTACAGAAGAGTCTGAGTGGTCAAAATGTTTTGGGTGTTGTATGAGTATCTTATGCCCAAAATGCTTTAATCCTCCAGGATTATAGATGTGACTTCGGTAAGATTTTTCAAATGGCATTTTCATGCTTCAGATGATCTTTTCAATAAGTTAAAGCCTGCAATCTTAACACAAGATAAAAAACCATGCCTCTATTTGACTAATGAATTTCATTTGCTCTATGCTTAACTCACACCCGTAAATCCTTCTTGTATGATTCAAATCTGGAAGATGCTCTCTTTTCTGGTGTGTTTAATGTAATTGTCATATCTCACCTCTTTTTTTTCTGTGTAGAGTCATCTGTGAAGTTTTAAGGAAGAGAAAATGACAGTTTGTTAGAAAGCTAAACCAAAAGGAAATCAACCCTGTCCTGGAGATAAGGCCACTGCCTCCAAACCATCTAGAACGGGAAAACTTTTTCATCATGATGTTCATCGCTATTCCCGGAGCCAGGATGAAACAATCCAATAATGTTGGAATGCAGAAAAAGGAGACAGAAGTCTCAACATATAAAGTAAGAGTTGATGCAACAGTTTTGCTTGTTTTTATTTTGTAGGTCATCCTTTCGTTTTTCATTGATTCTTTTTTGGCAAAAAAAAATTCATTGGGTTTACAGTATGAAACAACGATAATATGCAACTTGCTCACTAGGTGCAGATTAAACTGATGCTGATTCTCAGTTGGGTGAATCTCCAAACATTGAGGTTTGTATTTTTCACATTTTTAGCTTCAAAGAGTTACAATGGCTCCCTTTGGTACTTTCAGGTAAAAAAGCACAAACACAGCTAATGTATGATGTTATTTTTTTTTTTCAGTCCCTTGATTGATATGATTGTCTCTTAAGAGACTTTTCTTCTGCAGAATGTTAAATAAACTTTTTACCATGAATGCAATAAATGTTTTTGATTCTGAGATTAATTTTATTGAACTTTATGAATTGGGTGCATGCTTAAATCTTTTTTGTTTTTGGTGCAAGTAATCTTGGCACCCATAGCTTGAGTTTGAGTGACAAACAGACTAAGAAAAATAACAATAAATTTTATAAGAGAAAATATTATGAAAAGAATTAAATAATTTTTTTATGAATTGAAGATAACAGGGAGATGAATTGGTAAGGAATAGCCCTTTCATCATGTGAACTGCTATTTGAGAAAGGAGGAAGTGAATAAATAGGTAAAGGTTTGAGTTGGTGATTGAGAACATTATAGATGTAAATTTAGGTAATAAAAAAGATCAACTCAGTTAAATATTTTAAGTGGTTTGTGGTCAGCCAAGGCATTCTATGTTGGTATAGATGTCTAGCTCCTTTAGTAATTATTTTTTTCTTCCCTCTTGACCCTCGCAATTTGAGGGTCCTTCTTTGTAACTTAAAAATGTGCAAATTTTTTACTTAGCAAAATTCATAAATTTATACTCTATAGGGCGCATGTTCTTCCCCTTCATCACGTATTACTGGTTTCTTGATGTCGCTATTTTTATGTGCATTTTTTTAGGCTTCCAGACGAGGTAAAGAATCTTGTGAGCAAGGTAAACGGCTCTAAATAATTCTGCCTTCTATTATATATATGTTGTATTCTATCATCCCTTAATGTATGTTGGATCATCCAAAGCAAGGGAAATCTGTGAGACCTCCAGAGCGTACATCCTCAAGTACTGATCATGGAAGGGACTTGAACACTTCAGCTCCATCTACC
Organism: Durio zibethinus; assembly: GCF_002303985.1. Next base: position 1,550,356 of record NW_019168026.1, on the reverse strand, counting down.
ATACAGGTTTCATCTATTCACCAGGTCAACCTACCTACAAAAGTCAGGAGTAAGCGAAAGATGGATGCACAGAGGCCAGCAATTGGAAAGGATATAAAGCCCTCTGATATTGTGAAGGGCAAGTTTAGTGTTCCAGCTATGTTATTCCATGACAGAGCACTCAATCTGAAGGTACCACTATTTACTTCAACAATTCCAATGAAGTTGAGTTTCTATATTTTGGGTTTTTTTTTTTTTTTTTCCATATATTTATATCATGTATGACAGGAAAAGCTTTGCAGCTTCCTATCTTCATATCAATCACGGAGATGGTGTGCTTTTGAGTGGTTCTACAGTACAATCGATTATCCATGGTTTGCTAAAAGGGAGTTTGTGGAGTATTTGGATCATGTAGGATTAGGTCATGTTCCAAGATTAACTCGTGTTGAATGGCGTGTCATAAGAAGGTATAGCTTTCTACTTTCAAATCTTAATAAGGTTTCGGGTGTTGATGCTCTGCTTACATAATGTCATGTCGATGCAGTTCCCTTGGCAAACCACGACGATTTTCTGAGCAATTTTTGAAGGAAGAAAGAGAGAAGCTCAATCAATATCGGGAATCTGTTAGAACGCATTATGCTGAACTCCATGCTGGTATTGGTGAAGGACTTCCAACTGATTTAGCTCGACCTCTATCTGTTGGACAGCGTGTCATTGCTGTTCATCAAAAAATTAGAGAGATTGATGATGGAAGTGTGTTAATTGTTGACCATAGTAGTTATCGGATTCAGTTTGACAGCCCTGAGCTAGGAGTGGAATTTGTCATGGTAAATTTTTATTTTATAGAGTTGCTTAATGTATGAGAGCAGCATGTTCCTTTCATTCAACTGAAGATGTTGAATATTGCCATTAAGGCCTCAGTCTAATGGATTAATGACAGGCTAAGGCCTTCGGAATGCTTGTATATTTGTGCTTAATCTAATTCTCTGCCGTTTACTAAATATATTTAGCTTGTTCCTATTTTTCCTTAGTTATTTTTTCCTATTAAGTTTCATGAATAGTACATTTTTTATTGTAGGATATTGATTGTATGCCTTTATATCCATTGGAAAATTTGCCTGCTTCCCTTTTGAGACAGAATGCTGCCATCTGTAAATTTTCCGAGAACTACAGTGAGCTCAAAATGAATGGGCAGCGAAAAGAAAGCAAGATGGAAGAGAACATGAAATTTATTCAATGTGATAACCTGGAGAACACTGATAGTCCCTCTCGTACTTCCCCATCAACTTTCAATGTTGGCAATTTATCACAGCCATTTAAGGTATGTTATGACTGCAAAATAGTTTTCATTTCATGTATATCGGACAAAATCAATTCAAGGGTAAATTGCTTTTCAGTTGGAGTATTACAACTAAAAGTTTTGATATAGGAAACAATGCAGAATCAGAGTAACTGTTATCCTACATAAGGATAAATTGCTTTGGCCAGGTTGATTCATCAAGTCCTAATTTACTACTTAAAGTTGGACCTATAGAAACTGTTTATACTCAACAAGCTGTGAATTCTCAGCCTTCTGCTCATGCACTGGTTCAGGCAAGGGAAGCTGATGTTGAAGCTCTTTCTCGGTTGACTCGTGCTCTTGACAAAAATGTTGTACACCATGTTGGCTGTTATGAATTAAACTTAATCTACTGGCGAATCTTTCTCTGTTCGTTCTCTCTTTTTTAACTTCAAGTTCTTATAGAAACTTATCTTTGTGTTCAGTGCTATATATAGCGCCTGTTGAATGTTGATCTTTTAATACTTCAGCGTTCTTTGCTCCCTATCATTGTTCCTATCTTTTAGTAATAATGGTAATTTTAACCATCTTATCTCCATAATTGGTGGTTTTGCTTTGTTGGGGCATCAATATTCTGATTCTCTTTTGTAGCATGTTGCATAGTTTGTGTTGCATGTTTATTGTGTTTATCTAAAGCTGACATAGAATTCCTTTCAAATAATTTTGTTCGCATTGTGTCTGAGAAGTGAGTTTAAGGTTTGTGTTAGCATTTCCGGGAGGCTGTGGTGTCTGAACTGCGACGTATGAATGATGAGCTGTTGGAAAACCAGAAAGGTGGAGACAACTGTCTAAAGGATTCAGATTCTTTCAAGAAGCAATATGCTGCTGTTCTCTTGCAGTTAAATGAAGTCAATGAGCCGGCATGAGATGCTGATGATGCAGTTTTCACTTTAAATCTCTTCACCGATGTCATATGCCATTTTATTGTAACTTTGCCGAACCTTTCTTTTGCAGGTTTCTTTTGCTCTGTTTTGCTTGAGGCAACGTAATTCATATCAAGCGAACTCCTCAGTTAAGTTGCTGAAGCCGTTGGCTAAAATTGGTGGGCACGACTGTCAGTTGAGCTCTTTTGATCATTCTATGCATCATGTCCAAGAATGTGTGTCCCATGTGGCTGAAATTGTTGAAAGTTCAAGAATGAAAGCTCGGTCAATGGTTAATTCTGCTATGCAGGTAAAAAAGGGACTGAACTGTTTATCTTGATGGCTCCTTATAGATGGATCAACTTTGTTATAGTCGAAACCTTCTTCCCCTTCTTACGTTTCTTTTCAAGCATTTTGAAAATTTCCCATACTATTGGAACTTTATGCTTAGTTGCTTACATATACATCAAAGTGTCAGTCTTAAACCAATAAGCCATAGGTTAAAAAGGCCAAGTTAATAAAGGGTTACAGCAATCCCGGAGCTAAACCATACGAGATGACACTACTTGACAACGTAAATTCCAGTGTAAATTATAAAAATTTTATCGTAGTTTTGGTGGTAGAGCTTACCTCTATTTTGGTAGAATATTTTCATCCCATCTGTAGGATGACACGTTCATCTCATCTTTGTGAAAACTTAATGAAAATATTGACATTCTAGTCTCACAAGAAGCATATTTGCTTGGAACTCACTGTTGAGCTTAATTTGGCATTTTAAGGCAGAATCCTGAGATGTGGCGGATTTTGCCTGGAAGATGGTTATGATGTACTATTTGAAGCAATGGATCCTTGCCTTTATTTTTTCATAAATCGCATCATGCTGTGGTAGTCACTTTTGATTATTTAAGTTGAATACTGTACTTTAGTTCTGACTAAACTTGATTACCATCTTAGGCCATGTCATCCTTAAGAAAAAGGGGGAAAAGCATTGAGAGGATTGAGGACGCAATAGATTTTGTAAATAACCAGCTTTCGGTGGATGATTTTTGTCTGCCTGCTCTGAGGTCGTCTACCCCATTAGACTCAGTCCACAGTACAGTAACTTCTCACGATCTTCCGACTGCCTGTGTGTCATATCCGTTGGCAACTAGTCCCATACCCGATGTAAAGATGCAAAATTTTTCTGACCAAGATGATCTTAGAATCCCTTCAGACATTATCGTGTATTGTGTAGCCACCTTGCTCATGATACAGGTAATCATCGGAGTAGCTCCTAAGTTTTTGTCAGGAGTTCTCGGCACAACTCTTTTTTTTTTTCGTATTTGGTAATCTGATTGCCTGTTAATTGTAAAATCTGATTCTGATTACTTTCACCCCCAAAAAAATATTGCAGAAATGTACAGAAAGACAGTTTCCACCTGGAGATGTTGCCCAGGTACTAGATTCTGCTGTTTCAAGTTTGAAGCCATATTGTTCTCAGAATCTTCAGATTGACACAGAGATACAGAAATGTATGGGAATTGTTAGGAATCAGATATTGGCGCTATTACCCACATAGACAGGTATTCATTCCTCGGTTGTTGTAAACATTTGCATTCCTTTTCTCTCAAACTCCTATCCATTTTACTTACTAATTTTTTTTAACCTTTAATAGGAAGAGATACATGTATCAATTACTATCAAACTTCTTGTCAGCATTGTGAAACCAATTAATTTCTATTTTTCGTTCGGCAGTATCACTTAGACTGTGTTTGGTACAATTGAAAAGGATGAAAAAAGGTGGATAAAAAAATGGAAGGAAGATTGATTTTTGGTGTGCTTAATAGGAAAGAAAATTAAAAAGATTATCATTTTTTACATTGATTAACAAAAACAAATCACTCTAAATTGAAAAGAAAAGAAAAGAAACGGTGAAAGAAAATTTAGATTTTCTTTATCATATTAAGATTTTTTTATCTTACCAAAGATTATAACAATAAAATCATGTAATTTTTACTCTTTTTTCTTTCATTTTTTTAACTCTATCAAGCAATAAATAAAAAGAAAATTGCATTTTCTTTTATTTTTCTATCTTGCTAATCAAAAACACTAATAAAAAGAAAAAATATTTTTTATTTATTTCACTTTTTCTCTCTTCTAATTTTCCATCTTTTCATTTTTAATTCACCCCACCAATCTAAGCCTTAATTTTCTTAACTAAATAACATCTAGAGTCTTGGGATTAAATTAGCAAAGATAAAGAGTCTTGGGATTAAATTAGTAAAAATTAGGTAAGTAATGGTGGTGTATAAAATAGTTAACTTTTTATTGTTGGTGAACAAAATGCCATTTTAATTCTATCGGGGATTGGTTGATTTGATAAAAATTAAATATTTTATTCGTAAAATTTAATTTTGATATTTGTTATTCTATCCGTAATATAAATTCAATATAAATTTTCAATGAAATTTGTAATATATTTGAACCCAAAATAGAATAATCTTTTCCGTATCTAAACTTTTATTAACAAAAAAAAAAGTAAAAGGGATTTCAATGTTCAAATTCATTGTTGTTACTACAAAATGAACGCCAACTTGTTTTTAAGTTCAATTGCAATGCAAACAAAGAGAGAGAGGCATTGTTGAGTTAAAAATTCACTAATGGCATAACAGGGTAAAGCTAAAAACAAGTTTCATATCAACAATTTAACAGAAACATAATGATACAAAGGGAAATCTGAATCTTAATGTGCCAATCCATCCTAAAAATGTTGCAGTCAATAGTACTCACTTTTTCAATTTTTCTTCATATAGCTCCAACAATTCTGGTGCTTCAGCTACATATCGGTTAACAAACATCTTGAGGAACAACTCCTCCGAACTGTCATATAACACAGACAATTTGAAGTCTTTGATTAAACCTCTGGACAACAGATGTTGAGCAATCAAGCCCCTCGGAACAATCCTCTTCTCCAAGCTCTGTCTTAGAAAACTTGGTTGACTGGCAAGACGAGAGGAATCCACGCCCATCTTGTTCACCACAAAATCCATTTTGGCATTGATTTTTTCCTCAGAAACTGCAAGACAGAATCGATACTTTCGAAAACATTCCCAAATCTCTTTTTCAGACCAACCCCATTTCTTATAAACATCAACCTTCCTCTCCCAAGTGGATTTGCTCATTCCAGCCAAAATACATACAGCATGAACAAATTTCAATATCACAGGATTCAACCCAGTTTCCTTAACTTTTTCCACAATCTCCTTCAAGCTACCAGGATTTATCAGCAAAATTCTAGGAAATTGATAAAGTAATTTGGTAATATGTGACTCTGGCATTCCATGATCTCGTAGAAGATTGATATTAGACAACAAATGGTCATTGATAATGTTCATATCATATGAGATGAGATATGGATACCTTTTTATAGCTTTGACAGTCTTTTCATCAGAATGAATCAGATTGCTATAAGTACTGAAAAAAGGGATGATTTGTCTGTCTAAGCTTCTTAGCAGAATTGTTGGGGAATATGATAACAATTTGGCAAGGTCAGGGCTTGAAAACCCTTTGGAGAGAAGAAATTTCAACTTGGGCAAAAGGGTTTTCTCCGCATCAGATGCAAGCAATTTTGGGTCCTTGCTGACCATGGTTTTGATCTGGGATTTTGAAAACCCATGTTCTTCTAAAAATGAAATGACAGAGTCAGGATTATTAGGGGTCTTCAAATGGACATAATTGGAAGCTCATTGAGCAGATTTTGGGGAGAACCCAAGTTTGTTTATGAGGTATGAGACAGTGAATGATTGCTGGTTTGAAGTGGTTGACATGCATCTAAGAGCATTTTGTCGTCTGAAAATTGATGGGTCATTTTGAATCATGTAAAAAAGTTTGTAACTTTGAGAGGTTGTAGTAGTTTGCCTCCTATGGAGAGCTCTAGTTCTACAGAGAAAATGCAACATAAGAACTGAAAACTGACAACTTCACTTTGCTCACCTGCAATTCTGAAGAAAATCAGAACCCTTGATTGAAAGGATCAAATTTTTAGTTCCAGCTGAAAAAAAATAAGCCGCTTAAACCCCCAAAGCTAAGCGGGACTTTCATTTTTTTCTCCTGGATTCTCTCCTCCTATTGGCGGGGCTTTGTTAGGGTTGTGTTACTTTATCTAGTGCTAGCGTCCACCATCCAGGCTTAACTATTACCTGTACATTCACATAAATTAGCTGTTCAGGCCCAATCGTCGGACTTTTTATTTTCTTAATTTTTAGGAGTCAAAATTTTAATTCTAATTACAAAAAATAATTACAAAAATTTGTACTTTATCAACAAAAAGCACCATGGTATCTCTCGTACTCATTTATTTTATATTAACTTTATCAACAAATCACACAATTATTATTTATTAAACTAGTTGAACTTATACTAATGAATGTGTCCTAAACTTTTAAATTTTGATAAGAATCATATCTAACTCGATTACTAATCAAAATATTAATTTCAATTCACGTTTTACAATATTCGAATGAAAACAAATGCACTTGACAATGGGAACGTCGATGTTCAACTGATAATGACATCATAATCCCCATCTTTCATTGTTCATTGAAGTTATGGTGCTCACAACAGTCAAGTCTCTGCTCTCTGTCTGTGGTCTGGGAAACTCTATTTTGATGCGTTGTTCAACCGAAGTTTTGTCTAATGGCCGTTGAGCCTATATGTTCCGTACTGGAAAATCAACAACCACATGGTCCAAGCACACCTTCGCCTTGGGACAAAGATTCCCAAGCAAATGGCAATTAGGCCAAGGCAAATTGACGTTCATAACTCTAAACAAATGATGAAGAGGATCTAACAGTTATATGACAAGAACATCATCACTTGGAGACTGATAAACACAGCAAATGAGACCCCATTAACAACTTTTGAGCAAGCAAAGTGGAGATGAAGTTAAGCACGTGAAAGGACTTTGTCAAGCTTCATTTTGTTTACAAGAAATATATTATAGCCATAAACTTTTTCTCAGATGCTGTAAACTACAAGGGACACCTTGGAAAAGCTCCGCAACTCTGTTCATTAGTTCAACCACACTTCCTATAAACATTAAACTTCCTATCCGATGTGGATTTGCTGATTGTCCCCAATCTTGACACCAGTAAAAACAGCGTAAACCTTTAAGGATTGAACCTCATTTTCTCTACTTACCCTCCACCATCACCCTTTACTTGGTGGCTACCAGCAGAATTATTATAATAATTAAAACTACAGCCACAAAGCTGCGCCAAAACAACAGGCAATTCGACCTTCATAACTTCAAACAAGCAGAAAAGTTGCATGAAAAAGAACACCATTTGGAGCCAAAATCCTTATCACACAATATAATAAACCTAAAGATCATAAGCTCTATAAATGAGACTCATTTCACAGTTGCATTTCAAGCAAGATGACTATTAAACCACATAAAACAGCCAGAGCACATAGTTGAGTTCAAGTTTCACAGATGACAAGAGTGAATACTGCTAAAAATAAAGTACTAGTTGCACTCATTTATTCAAACTGGAGGAAGTTTGCGATCAAGGAATTCAATCGAATAAAAAAGTCAGCTCAATCAAATATGTTAGATTCTATGCTACCCTGATCTATATTTGCCTCCTATTGCAAGATCCTGTTTTTCTTTGTACAGCATTAACAGCTCTGCTGCTTTGCATTCATATTTGTTAACAAACATCTGAACAAACACCTTTTCTGAAGTGTCAAACAATGTAGACAATCCCAAGTTCTTAATTAAACCTTTTGCTAACAAATCTCGAGCAAACAAACCCCTTGGAACAATCCGCTTCTCGAAGCTCCGTCCAAAAACACTTGGTTGATTGGCAATGAGCAAAGACTGAAAACCCATTTTGTTCACAAGAAAATCCATTATTGCCACAATCTTTTCCTCCGATGTTTCCATAACATTCGGATACCTTCGAAAAGCTTCCCAAATCTCCAGTTCAGACAAACCCCACTTCTTATAAACGTCAAACTTCCTCTCCATTGCAGGTTTGCTCACTTTTCTAAACACAATGACAGCAAGAATAAATTTAAGTAACAAAGGATTGAACCCCATTTCCTTCACTTTCTTCACAATCTCCTTAAACCGATCAGGTTTTAAAACAAAAGACTTAGGGTGGTGAGTAAACATTGATATGATATTTGATTTAGGCACTCCATTATCCCTCAGAATACTGATATTTGGTAACAGATAAGCATCAAGTTGACATGAGATAAGAAGTGGATGGCGTTTTATAGCTGTCGTAGCCTTGGAATCAGATTGGAGCAAATTGCTAAGTTGATTGAAACGAGGGACAATCTTTTTATCTAAGCTACAAGTTAAAATTGTGGGGTTGTAAAAAAGGATTTTTGTGAGTTCAGGGCTTGAAAAACCTTTAGACTGGAAAAATTCGAGCTTGGGTAAAAGGGTTTTCTCAGCATTAAAATACAGGAGATCTGGTCGAATTGCGATGATCTTTTTGATTTGGGTTTTCGAGAACCCATGTTTCTCCAGAAATGCAATGACAGAATCAGGCTTATCTGGGGTTTTGAAATAGAGATACCTGCGAGCCGCCATGGCAGATTCTGGTGAGAACCCAAGTTTTTCTTTGAGGTAAGAGACTGTAAAAGACTGAGATGGGTCTGAAGAGGTTTTTGAGATGCATCTAACTCTGACGGAGAAGGATGGGTTTGAGGAGGAATTGTTCATAACAATATATGAAAGCCTATGCAAAATACTAATGTCTTTGCTATGACGATTAAACATTTTGGAAATTGAAATGAATAAAGCTACTCAGACAGAGACAACTCACCCCGAAAAGCTTTCAACTTTGAACCTCCATGGCAGACAGGAGAGGAAGGTTGCTCATGAAACTCGAACCTTTTCTTTTAATTTTTTATTGTTCAATTCAACATAGCTTCAAACTTTCCAATTTCCTGGCATAATTTCAGTGCGATTTTTGTATTCGTATTGATTTGTTTCAAGTAAAAAATATAGCATAAAATATGAAACTTATTACATGATAATGATTATATTAGATTTGATTTAATTTTTTAAAATAATGCAATATTATAAAATTTTAAAATTTAATTTAAATTTAAATCGATATTTTGTTAATATTAATTCAATTCAAATCTAATTTTTTAATTTAATTTAATTTAGTTCATCAGCTTTTAAATTTTATTTTTATATATTATTTGAATAAAATTTTTAATATATTTAAATAAATATATTATAAAATAATTATTTTATTTTATAAAAATTTAAAAAAATATAAAAAATTAATAAAAAAATATAATTTCATTCAATTTTTTTGATTTTTTACATTTTGATGCAAAAATTCGATTAAAATTTAATATATATCTAATATTAAAATTTGATACGAATTAAATAAAAAAAATTAATCCGAAGTGAACACAATGTTATAACTTTAAATTAATTTTTTATTTTTTATTTTTTTCTCACCTTTAATTATATATAATTTTTATCAAAATTTTAAATTTTATCATTTTTATTACGATTTTTAGTCAAAATTTAAATCATGTTAATTTTATAGCTTTTTATAACTTTTTATTATATTATTATGTCTGTTTACAATTATTCATATACATTAACCTGGACACCTTATTCTATTTTTCTTCTAAGATTTTTTTATCTTTTTTTTTTTAGGTTAATGTACATGGGGAGGGAACCTTTCTTCTACATATTAATAATTAAAAATAGGAAAAAAAGTGTGATATTTGTTATGATTAATTTAAAAAATAGAGATAATCACTTAAAAGTCTTAAGTTTTGCTAACATTTATTTTTGAACAATGAATTATTGTTAATCATAAAAAGGAGAAAGAATCATTTTAAATTAATATGAATAGAAACTAATATTATGATTGATCCTATTAAAAAAGCCCAAAGACTTTGGGAATATTAAAAGCTTCAAACTTTGCCCTTGCCAACTAAAAAACACATCATAAATCATGAATTATGAAGATAAAATTGCTACTCTGAAAATGATAGCAGTTACATACATACATATATATATATACATACATGCATATATATATACATACATGATCTTGCAAAAAAATAGCAAGATAAGTTAAAGTGGAACAGCAAAGAGTCAGCCACAGTTAGGCTCAAAGCTCCACTTCTGGAACAAAGAATACAGCTCCATTGAATTGCTGCACTGAAAATTATAGTAGTTCAATATATATTTACATATATATATACATATATATATGCATACATACATATATATATATATACATATATTCATGTATGTATATATATGTATATATGCATACACACGTGTATATGCTACATGAACTTGCAAAAAAACAGCAAGATAAGTGAAGTGGAGCAGCAAAAAGTCAACCGCAGTTAGGTTCAAAGCTCCACTACTGGAACAAAGAATACAGCTCCGTTGAAAAAATATATATACACACACACATAAATACATGCATACATACATATATATACATACATATATACATGCAAACATGCATATATATATATATATACACATACATGAATTTGCAAAAAAAAAGCAAGATAAGATAAAGTGGAGCAGCAAAGAGTCAACCACAGTTAGGCTCAAAGCTCCACTACTGGAACAAAGAATACAGCTGCATTGAAAATATATATATATATACACACACACATACATGCATACATACATATATATACATACATACATACATGCATACATGCATATATATACATGAATTTGCAAAAAAACAACAAGATAAGATAAAGTGAAGCAGCAAAGAGTTAGCCACAGTTAGGCTCAAAGCTCCACTACTGGAACAAAAAATACAGCTCCATTGAATTCTGTAGTTTGCCATTGTAGTTTACCCTGCCAAGGTTCAGAACTTATAAAGGATGTTTTTCACATGACGGAAAAAATGTTGACACAAAGTATCCGCCATTAATTCAACACTATAATCTCCTAACTTCTAGTTTGTTCCCTACCCAGCTTATAGGAAACTCAAAAGAAAAAAAAAAACTCAAAAGAACAGTTTTGATGTATCATTCCTCAAACATCAACCATTCCTAAACAAATAATGAACAAGAAGTTATAGTTGCATAAAAAAGAAGAAAACATCAACTAAGAAGCTCATTTTGCAATTGCACTTTATGACAGTAAGATGAGATATACCGGCATAGTTAAGTGTCAAAGCATACATGGTCGAGTTAAAACTTCACTAACAGAAGAAAAGACTACAGACAACAATTTTGTATTACAAATATTCAAGACCCAAAGCAGAAGCTAGTTTCACATCAATGAATTCAATTATATAAAATTAACATGAGGAGGAAAATCTGAATCTTATTGTCGACATTCTATAATCTCTGCAGCTTGGATGTACCAGCTTTCGGTTTATTTGAAAGATCAAACTTTTCTTGATATAACTTTAACAGCTCAAGAGCATCTGCTTCATAGCGATTCACAAACTTCTCAATGAACAACTTTTCTGAATCCTCAAACAATGCCTCCAAGTTAAATTCCTTCTTAACCAAACCTTTTGACAACAAATCTAGAGCGAACAAACCCCTCGGAACAATCCTCTTTTCCAAGCTTTGCGTTATCACAAGAGGGCGCTTAGCAATAATTGAAGACTGCAATCCCATTTTGTTCGTAAGAAAATCCATTATTTTCACAATTTTCCCCTTAGACACAGTCATAAACAAGGGATACTTCCGAAAAGCATCTATAATCTCTTTCTCAGACCAACCATAATTCTTATGAACATAAAATTTTCTATCCCACATGGATTTAGTCCTAAAATTCAAGACATTGACAGCGATTACAAATTACATCATCATTGGATTGAAACCCATTTCCCTCACTTTTTCCAAATTTTCCTTAAACTCAACTGACCTTTTCAAGAGTATTTTAGACATTGAATGAAGTACTTTGATAATATTGGATTCAGGCACTCCATAATTCCTCAGTATATCAATACTGGGTAACACATAATTATCAAGATCATAAGTCACAATACGAGGAAAGCGTTTTATAGCTTTAATAACCGCCTCATCAGACATAAGAAGATTTCCAAGGCAATTAAAAGTAGGGATTATATGATTCTCTAAGCTTCTACTTAAAATAGTTGGATGATTACCTAAGATTTTGGCAAGGTCAGGGCTTGAAACTCCTTTAGACTTGAAAAGCTCAATTTTGGGGAAAAGAGCATTCTTGACATCAGATGATAGCACTCTTGGCCTACCCCTGATGAGGATTGTGATTTGGGGTTCTGAGAAACCATGGTTCTTGAAAAAGGCAATGACAATCAGGGGTTTCAAAGTGCACAACTTTAGAAGCAGAGAAAGCAGATTCTGGAGACAACCCACATGTGTTTATGAGATATGAAACTGTAAATGAGTGCCGATTTGAATGGTTGAGAATAATCTGAGAGATGAAATTGATGGGTTGTTTTGAAGAATGCAGAAAAGTCTCTGACTTAGAAGGCTGTGAAGATTTTCTTCTGCTTCCCATGGAAGAAAGAATAAAACATTGGAACTGAAAAATAAATTTAAGGAGATAACAAATTAGATCAGACTCACCTGCTGCTGCTGAGACTTAAAAAATATATATATATATTCTTTCCTTGGTGGAGTTAACTTTGATATCTTCGGAGGATATGGCATACAAGTGGCTTGTCTCTTGCTTGTATAAGGCGAAAGGGCTTTAATATTTTTAGCCCTTTTTTAAATATAGGAAATTTATATATATTTTTTAAAATTTTAAAATACATTGTTAAAGATGATATTATCCGTCCAAATTTTTTTAAAATCGTAATTTTTAAATTTAACTAATTTAAAAATAGTCGATAAAAAATTTAAACTTATTGATAAAATTAAATTTTAAATGTTAATAACTTTAATGTTAAAAAAAAAAAAAGAATAGGTCCCATGCCAAATCCATTTTTTTGAATATTAGCCGATGAATATTTTTTTATGACTAATACTTTTTTATAAAAAAAAAAAAGATGTTTTAGAAAGTTTAAGCTTCTCCCATATTCTTTGTCTTGTATGAGTCTAAAATTATCTAATATTTTTTTACCATATATATATATATTAGATCTAGTTATGCTAATATAATTTTTATATTTTTTGAATTTTTTAATCAAAATTAAATTTATGACTTATTTAAATTTAAATAATATTTTTAAATTTAATAATTTTGATTCAAAAGTTAAAAAAATATAAAAATTACATTAATGTAATCCCTACTATATATATGTTGTCTAAGCTTTTTGTTTACTATGGTAACGTTTAGTATATGATAATCACTTCAAAAATTATGATGATTTATATACGATGATTAGATTATTGTATTTGACGAACACCAATTGATTATATGCGGTAGTGATCTTGAATTACCAAAAATGATCAAATTATTGTCTTGAATTATAATTTAATTTTCATTGAAAATGATGAGAAACTTTTATCATTAAAGTGAATTAATACATAAAATTAACAATAATTAATATTATGCATGCTTTCGTTTTAATTATAATTATTTTATATTATAATTTTTTATAAAATTGATATTAATTGTAATAACTTTAAAAATGATTTGTGTTTTTTATATTTTTATATATAATATTTTTTTATTTTTCGTTTATTATGAATTTAATAAATTAATTTTATTTGTCAATTCAAATATTTTTTACATAATTTATATTATAAAAATTAGATTGCTTATCAATAAATATATTTATTAATTTAATCATTTAATTATATTTTATTATAAAATAAATAAAATACTACTAATATTTTATAAATTATTATCTTTAAATAGCATTCAAATCATTAATTTGTATAACTATTATAATATCCATAATTATTTTCGTATATTTAAACAAAATAATATTTGATCTTTAATTATTAATCATTAATGATTGTTAATAAAATAAAATAATTTTAAATAAAAAATGATAAAATCACATTTATAATAAAATCATTTCAATAATTACATTACCACATAATTTTGCAAAAGATATTGCAAAAAATACCCAATGCTTTATCTAAGCTTGATGTATCCTTTTCATCTATTTTTAATGTTTTGCCCCAAATTGAAAATTTTGAATTCCATGCAAGAAAAACTTTCTATATTAATTTTTGAGGTTTGAATGGATATTCAAATTCACAACATGTTACTCTTATAAGTTGGATTAAAAAGATTACATCAATACTACCCTATATAATAAAGGATCTTTTCAAGATCTTGATAATAACAACTGACTTTGTCTTCTTAGGCTTTGAATCAAGAATCCACAGGCCATGTGCCTTAAAAATTAAAATGCTACACAACAAGAACAAACTTCTTGTTATTTCACCATTTCAACTAAGATAAATAATAAAACATCATTTGCACATCCATAGAGATTCAAGATGTGTCCAAAAGAAACACATCAGTTATGTGTAAGAATAACAAGTTGATTTGTAAAAAAAAAAAAAAAGCATCTAATTTTTAAGGGTCTGGAGGTCAAATTGCCTTTAAAGAAACCAACCCCCTCATCCCCCCCCCCCCAACGCCCTTCCATGAATAGTAATCATGTATCTGATTCTCTTCTTCTGACTCCTCAGCGATCCTTTCTTCTGCTTCTTAGGCTGTTGATCCTCAGTTTTTTTCAAAGTCTATAATTTTTCTTTTTTTTTTCCAAACGCACCTATCATAAGCATTAATCCTGATCATAGTTTAACCTTATTTTTAGGCCTTTTCAATTTACATTCATGATCCTCCACCACCTGCAACAGCAGAGGCTTCTCATTTGATCAGTCAAGTGGAAAACATGGCAAAAATAAATAATACAAAAAAAAAGCAACCTTCTTTTTTTGTTCTTGTTCTTGTTCTTCTTCTCCTTTTTATTCTTGTTTTTCTTGTTTTTCTTCATATCATTTTTCGGTTCAGGATTTTCTAAGTTAGCTTCCTCCGAAGAATCCTGCCAAATTGATAAACCAATGACAAATGAAAAGCAGCAGCACCTCAAGAGTTTTGCATTTATCAATTACAAAATGGCATAATCAAAGCACCTCAGAGTCACCAAAGGAATCTACATGTCGAAGCATGCTTCCCGAATTTGAAGCCCCATCTGCACATAAACAGAACAAAGAAATCAGAATAAATTGCAAACTAAAGATGCACGTTCTAAAGCAATCTAATAACCAAATACAAACAACTAGAACAACCTAAAGGAACTTAGGTCACATTTGGTACATAGAATGATTGATAGGACATGATGATAATCATTCTATGTCATATTTGGTTTGTATCTAAAGAAGGAGACAAGATTGCAAGGAAAATTAATTATCCTTTTAGCATAAGATTATTTCGAGAGGATTGTTTTGAATCCAAGGGATTGAACTTACATAGCTTATTATACCCTTAAAAATTATATCAATAACTTAAATTGTATAAACTTTAAAGAATAATAATTTTGACCAATAAATAAAATTATCTTATCCTAATCTTTGAACATATCAAACACAAGATAAGATTATATTATTTAATCTATTCCTATTCATAATATCATCTTATCCTATCCCATCGTAATTTTTTGTACCAATCACATCATTGAGTTTACAATGTATCACCTTCTTAATCCGGAAGTAGCACCTTGTTCAATTATTACCATGCTTGCGGCAGCCTTTATATGCTAACTGCTAGATTATACCAAGTTTACAAGTTTTGCCTATATAATAAGCTTGATTTGCCACCTTATTTTTGCCAAATTCAGCTTTCTGTCATGCATTATAAATCTAAATTGAAGCGAGTAATGAGTATGACATTAAAATAATACCCTGTGAGAGAAATTACAGAAGGGTCTGAGTGGTCAAAATGTTTTGGGTGTTGTATGAGTATCTTATGCCCAAAATGCTTTAATCCTCCAGGATTATAGATGTGACTTAGGTAAGATTTTGCAAATGGCATTTTCAAGCTTCAGATGATCTTTTCAATAAGTTAAAGCCTGCAATCTTAACACAAGATAAAAACCTGCTCTAATTTTGAACTTAATGATTTCATTTGCTCTAGCTTAAACTACACACCGTAAATCCTTCTTGATGATTCAAACTCTGGAAGATCTCTCTTTTTGTGTGTGTTTATGTATGTCATATCCCACCTCTTTTTTCTTCTGTGTCAGAGTCATCTGTGCAGTTTAAGGAAGAGAAAAATGAAGTTGTTGAGAAGACTAAACCAAAAGGAAATCACCCTGTTCCTGGAGCTAAAGCCACTGCCTCCGAAACATTTAAACAGGGAATACTTTTTCATCATGATGTTCATGCTATTCCCGAAGCCAAGGAGGAAACACATCCAAATAATGTTGAAATGCAGAAAAGTAGACAGAAGTCCTCACCATATAAAGCAAGAGTTGATGCAGCCAGTTTTGCTTGTTTTTTTCTTTTGTAGGTCAACCTTCGTTTTCCATTGATTCTTTTTTGGCAAAAAAAAATTCATTGGGTTTATAGTGTGAAACAACGATAATATGCAAGTTGCTCACTAGTTGCAGATTCCAAAAGATGAAACTGATGCTGATTCTCAGTTGGGTGAATCTCCAAACATTGAGGTTTGTATTTTTCACATTTTTTGCTTCAAAGAGTTACAATGGCTCCTTTTAGTGCTTTCAGGTAAAAAAGCACAAACACAGCTAATGTATGATGTAAATTTTTTTTTCAGTCCCTTGATTGATATGATTGTCTCTTAAGATATTTTTCTTCTGCAGAATGTTAAATAAACTTTTTACCATGAATGCAATAAATGTTTTTGATTCTGAGATTAATTTTATTGAACTTTATGAATTGGGTTCATACTTAAATCTATTTTGTTTTTGGTGCAAGTAATCTTGGCACCCATAGCTTGAGTTTGAGTGACAAACAGACTAAGAAATATAACAATAAATCTTATAAGAGAAAATATTATGAAAAGAATTAAATAAATTTTTTATGAAGTGAAGATAACAGGGAGATGAATTGGTAAGGAATAGCCCTTTCATCACGTGAACTGCTATTTGAGAAAGGAGGAAGTGAATAAATAGCTAAAGGTTTGAGTTGGTGATTGAGAACATTATAGATGTAAATTTAGGAAGTACAAGTAAAAGATCAACTCAGTTAAATATTTTAACTGGTTTGTGGGTCAGCCAAGGGCATTCTATGTTGGTAGAGATGTCTAGCTCAGTTAGTAATTATTTTTTTCTTCCCTGTTCGACCTTGCAATTTGAGGGTCTTCTTTGTAACTTAAAACTGTGCAATTTTTTTGCTTAGGAAAATTTATAAATTTATACTCTATAGGGTCATGTTCTTCCCTTCATCACTTATTACTGGTTCTTGATGTTGCTATTTTTATGTGCATTTTTTAGGCTTCAGACGAGGTAAAGAATCCTGTGAGCAAAGGTAAACGCTCTAATAATATTGCACATAGAAAGCAAGGGAAATCTGTGAGACCTCCAAAGCGTACGTCCACAAGTAATATTGCACATCCAAAACAAGGGAAATCTGTGAGAACTCCAGAGCATACATCCTCAAGTAATGTTGGACATCCAAAGCAATCTGTGAGACCTCCAGAGCGTACATCCTCAAGTACTGATCATTGAAGGGACTTGAACACTTCAGCTCCATCTACTGCACAGGTTTCATCTATTCACCAGGTCAACCTACCTACAAAAGTCAGGAGTAAGCGAAAGATGGATGCACAGAGACCAGCAATTGGAGAGGATATAAAGCCCTCTGATATTGTAAAGGGCAAATTTAGTGTTCCAGCTAGGTTATTCCATGACAGAGCACTCAATCTGAAGGTACCACTATTTACTTCAACAATTCCAATGAAGTTGAGTTTCTATATTTTGGGTTTTTTTTTCATAGCAGATTGACGTTCATAACTCTAAACAAATGATGAAGAGAATCTAACAGTTATATGACAAGAACACCATCACTTGGAGGCTGATAAACACAGCAAATGAGCCCCATTAACAACTTTTGAGCAAGCAAAGTTGAGATGAAATTAAGCACGTGAAAGGACTTTGTCAAGCTTCATTTTGTTTGCAAGAAATATATTATAGCCATAAACTTTTTCTCAGATGCTGTCAACTACAAGGGACAGCTTGGAAAAGCTCCGCAACTCTGTTCATTAGCTCAACCACACTTCCTATAAACATTAAACTTCCTATCCGATGTGGATTTGCTGATTGTCCCCAATCCTGACACCAGTAAAAACAGCGTAAACCTTTAAGGATTGAACCTCATTTTCTCTACTTACCCTCCACCATCACCCTTTACTTGGTGGCTACCAGCAGAATTATTATAATAATTAAAACCACAGCCACAAAGCTGCACCAAAACAACAGGCAATTCGACCTTCATAACTTCAAACAAGCAGAAAAGTTGCATGAAAAAGAACACCATTTGGAGCCAAAATCCTTATCACACAATATAATAAACCTAAAGATCGTAAGCTCTATAAATGAGACTCATTTCACAGTTGCATTTCAAGCAAGATGACTATTAAACCACATAAAACAGGCAGAGCACAAAGTTGAGTGCAAGTTTCACAGATGACAAGATTGAATACTGCTAAAAATAAAGTACTAGTTCACTCATTTATTCAAACTGGAGCAAGTTTGAGATCAAGGAATTCAATCCGATAAAAAAGTCAGCTCAATCAAATATGTTAGATTCTGTGCTACCCTGATCTATATTTGCCTCCTATTGCAAGATCCTGTTTTTCTTTGTACAGCATTAACAGCTCTGGTGCTTTGTATTCATATTTGTTAACAAACATCTGAACAAACACCTTTTCTGAAGTGTCAAACAATGTTGACAATCCCAAGTTCCTAATTAAACCTTTCGATAGCAAATCTTGAGCAAACAAACCCCTTGGAACAATACGCTTCTCAAAGCTCTGTCTAAAAACACTTGGTTGATTGGCAATGAGCAAAGACTGAAAGCCCATTTTGTTCACAAGAAAATCCATTATTGCCACAATCTTCTCCTCCGATATTTCCAAAACATTCGGATACCTTCGAAAAGCTTCCCAAATCTCCAGTTCAGACCAACCCCACTTCTTATAAACGTCAAACTTCCTCTCCATTGCAGGTTTGCCCACTTTTCTAAACACAATGACAGCAAGAATAAATTTAAGTAACAAAGGATCGAACCCTATTTCCTTCACTTTCTTCACAATCTCCTTAAACTGATCAGGGTTTACGACAAAAGATCTAGGGTGGTAATTAAACATTGATATGATATTTGATTCAGGCACTCCATTGTCCCTCAGAATACTGATATTAGGTAACAGATGAGCGTCAAGTTTACATGGGAAAAGAAATGGATAGCGTTTTATAGCTGTCATAGCCTTGGAATCAGATTGGAGCACATTGCTAAGTTGATTGAAACAAGGGACAATGTTTTTCTCTAAGCTACAAGTTAAAATTTTGGGGTTGGTAAAAAGGATTTTGGTGAGTTCGGGGCTTGAAACACCTTTAGATAGGAAAAATTCTAGCTTGGGTAAAAGGGTTTTCTCAGCATTAGAATACAGGAGACCTGATCGACTTGCGATGATCTTTTTGATTTGGGTTTTCGAGAACCCATGTTTATCCAGAAATGCAACGACAGAATCAGGCTTATCTGGGGTTTTGAAAAAGAGATACCAGCCAGCCGCCATGGCAGATTCTGGTGAGAACCCAAGTTTTTCTTTGAGGTAAGAGACTGCAAAAGACTGAGATGGGTCTGAAGAGGCTTTTGAGATGCATCTAACTCTGACGAAGAAGGATGGGTTTGAGAAGGAATTGTTCGTAACAATATATGAAAGCCTATGCAAAATACTAATGTCTTTGCTATGACGATTAAACATTTTGGAAATTGAAATGAATAAAGCTTCTCAGACAGAGAAAACTCACCCTGAAAAGCCTTCACTTTGAACCTTCAAGGCAGAGAGTAGAGGAAGATTGCTCTTGAAAATCGTAACTTTTCTTTTAATTTTTTATTGTTCAATTCAACTCAAAGCTTCAAACTTTCCAATTTCCGGGCATAATTTCAGTGCGATTTTTGTATTCGTATTGTTTGTTCCAAGTAAAAAATATAGTATAAAATATGAAATTTATTACGTGATAATGATTTGGATTATATTAGACTCGGTTTTATCTTTTTTACAGAATTATTAATTTTTAAAACTTTATCTAAATTTGAATTGATATATTTTTGACATTGATTCAATCCAAATCAAATTTTTTCGGTTTGGTTTGATTAATTGATTTTTAAATTTTATTTTTTGATTTTTATATATTATTTTAATAAAATTTTTAAATAAATTTATTATAAAATAATTATTTTATTTTATAAAAATTTAATATATATATAAATTAATAAAAATATACAATTTCTTTTAATTTTTAATTTTTTATATTTTAATTTAAAATTTGATACGAACTTTATATATATATATTTAATATTTGAATTTTGATTGAAATCAAATAAAAAAAATCCAAATTAAACTTAACATTACAATTTGGAATTGATTTACAATTTCTCATTTTTTTCTCATCATTAATTATATATAATTTTTATTAAAATTTTAAATTTTATCATTTTTATTACAATTTTTATTAAAATTTTAAATCATGTTAATTTTATAATTTTTATATATTTTTTATTATACTATTATATCTGTTTTAAATTATCCATATACATTAACTGGGGCAACTTATTCTAGTTTTTTTTTTCCAAGATTTTTTATTTTTTTTTATTTTTTTTTTAGGTTAATGGACATGGGGAGGGAACCTTTCTTCTACATATTAATATTTAAAAATAGGAAAAAAAAGTGTGACATTTGTTATGAGTAATTTAAAAAATGAAGATAATCACTTAAAAGTCTTAAGTTTTGCTAACATTTATTTTTTAATAATGAATTATTTTTAATCATAAAAAGGAGAAAGAATCATTTTAAATTAATATGAATAGAAACTAATATTATGATTGATCCTATTAAAAAAGCCCAAAGACTTTGGGAATATTAAAAGCTTCAAACTTTGCCCTTACCAACAAAAAAACACATCATAAATCATGAATTATGACTATGAAATTGCTGCACCGAAAATAATAGTTGTTACATACAAATATATATATATATATATATATATATATATACACACACACAAACATACATACGTGCATACATACATATATATATATACATACAAGAACTGGCTAAAAAACAGCAAGATAAAGTTGAGCAGCAAACAGTCGGCCACAATTAGGCTCAAAGCTCCACTTCTGGAACAATGAATACAGCTCTCGGACTCGTTGATCTTATATTAACTTCTTTATCAGCAAATCACACTACTATTATTTATCAGACTTTGTATTAATGAATGTGTCTTACAATTTACTTTTGAATTTTGATAAGAATCATATCTGACTCGATTACTAATCAAAATATTAATTTCAATTCATGTTTTACAATATTCGAATGAAAAAATATGCAGTTAACAATGGGAACGTCGATGTTCAACTGATAATGACATCATAATCTCCATCTTCCATTGTTCATTGAGGATATAGTTGGTGCTCACCACAGTTAGTCTCTACTCTATAGTCCTTTTTTTTTTCTTCTTCTTACAAATTATTCAGTGTCTAATGGCTGTTGAGCCTATGCGTTCCGTATTGGAAGATGAAGAACCACATGGTTCAAGCACAGCTCCGCCTTGGGACAAAGATTCCCAAGCAAAAGGCAATTAGGCCAAGGCAAATTGACGTTCATAACTCTAAACAAATGATGAAGAGGATCTAACAGTTATATGACAAGAACCTCACTTGGAGACTGATAAACACAGCAAATGAGACCCCATTAACAACTTTTAAGCAAGCAAAGTGGAGATGAAGTTAAGCACGTGAAAGGACTTTGTCAAGCTTCATTTTGTTTACAAAAAATATATTATAGCCATAAACTTTTTCTCAGATGCTGTCAAAACACAAGGTACACCTTGGAAAAGCTCGGCAACTTTGTTCATCAGTCCAACCACACTTTCTATAAACATTAAACTTCCTCTCCGATGCGGATTTGCTGATTGTCCCCAATCCTGACACCCATAAAAACAGCGTAAACCTTGAAGGATTGAACCTCATTTTCCCTACCTACCCTCCACAATCACCCTTTACTTGGTGGCTACCAGCAGAAATATTATAATAATTAAAACTACAGCCACAAAGCTGCACCAAAACAACAGGCAATTTGACCTTCATAACTTCAAACAAGCAGAAAAGTTGCATGAAAAAGAACACCATTTGGAGCCAAAATCCTTATCACACAATATAATAAACCTAAAGATCGTAAGCTCTATAAATGAGACTCATTTCACAGTTGCATTTCAAGCAAGATGACTATTAAACCACATAAGACAGGCTGAGCACATAGTTGAGTTCAAGTTTCACAGATGGTAACAGTGAATACTACTAAAAACACAGTACTAGTTGCACTCATTTATTCAAACTGGAGCAAGTTTGAGATCAAGGAATTCAATCGGATAGAAAAGTCAGCTCAATCAAATATGTTAGATTTTATGCTACCCTGATCTATATTTGCCTCCTATTGCAAGATCCTG
The DNA here is from genome assembly GCF_002303985.1 of Durio zibethinus. Next base: position 1,527,575 of record NW_019168026.1, on the reverse strand, counting down.
TTTTTCTTTGTACAGCATTAACAGCTCCGGTGCTTTGCATTCATATTTGTTAACAAACCTCCGAACAAACACCTTTTCTGAAGTGTCAAACAATGTAGAAAATCCCAAGTTCTTAATTAAACCTTTTGATAACAAATCTTGAGCAAATAAACCCCTCGGAACAATCCGCTTCTCGAAGCTCCGTCCAAAAACACTCGGTTGATTGGCAATGAGCAAAGACTGAAAACCCATTTTGTTCACAAGAAAATCCATTATTGCCACAATCTTCTCCTCTGATGTTTCCATAACATTTGGATACCTTCGAAAAGCTTCCCAAATCTCCAGTTCAGACCAACCCCACTTCTTATAAACGTCAAACTTCCTCTCCATTGCAGGTTTGCTCACTTTTCTAAACACAATGACAGCAAGAATAAATTTAAGTAGCAAAGGATTGAACCCCATTTCCTTCACTTTCTTCACAATCTCCTTAAACCGATCAGGGTTTAAAACAAAAGATTTAGGGTGGTGAGTAAACATTGATATGATATTTGACTCAGGCACTCCATTATCCCTCAGAATACTGATATTTGGTAACAGATAAGCATCAAGTTGACATGAGAAAAGAAGTGGATGGCGTTTTATAGCTGTCGTAGCCTTGGAATCAGATTGGAGCAAATTGCTAAGTTGATTGAAACGAGGGACAATCTTTTTATCTAAGCTATAAGTTAAAATTGTGGGGTTGTAAAAAAGGATTTTTATGAGTTCAGGGCTCGAAAAACCTTTAGATTGGAAAAACTCTAGCTTGGGTAAAAGGGTTTTCTCAGCATTAGAATACAGGAGATCTGGTCGAATTGCGATGATCTTTTTGATTTGGGTTTTCGAGAACCCATGTTTCTCCAGAAATGCAATGACAGAATCAGGCTTATCTGGGGTTTTGAAAAAGAGATACCTGCAAGCCGTCATGGCAGATTCTGGTGAGAACCCAAGTTTTTCTTTGAGGTAAGAGACTACAAAAGACTGAGATGGGTCTGAAGAGGTTTTTGAGATGCATCTAACTCTGAGGAAGAAGGATGGGTTTGAGGAGGAATCGTTCATAACAATATATGAAAGCCTATGCAAAATACTAATGTCTTTGCTATGACGATTAAACATTTTGGAAATTGAAATGAATAAAGCTACTCAGACAGAGAAAACTCACCCTGAAAAGCTTTCAACTTTGAACCTTCGAAGCACACCTGAGAGGAGGTTGCTCTTATCTTCTTATCATTTTTCGGTTCAGAATTTTCTAAGTTAGCTTCCTCCGAAGAATCCTGCCAAATTGATAAACCAATGACAAATGAGAAGCAGCAGCACCTCAAGAGTTTTGCATTTATCAATTACAAAATGGCATAATCAAAGCACCTCAGAGTCACCAAAGGAATCTACATGTCGAACCATGCTTCCCGAATTTGAAGCCCCACCTGCACATAAACAGAACAAAGAAATCAGAATAAATTGCAAACTAAAGATGCACATTCTAAAGCAATCTAATAACCAAATACAAACAACTAGAACAACCTAAAGGAACTTAGGTCACATTTGGTCTATAGGATGATTGATAGGACATGATGATAATTATTATATGTCATATTTGATTTGTATTTAAAGAAGGGGACAAGATTACAAGGAAGATTAATTATCTTCTTAGGATAGGATTATTTTGATCCTCCCAAAATGGAGAGGATTGTTTTGAATACAAAGGATTGAACTTACATGGTCTATTATACCCTAAAAAATTATATCAATAACTTAAATTGTATAAACTTTAAAGAATGATAATTTTGATCAATAAATAAAATTATCTTATTCTAATCTTTGAACACATCAAACACAAGATAAAATAATATTATTTAATTTATTCATATTTATAATATAATTTTATCTTATCCCATCGTAATCTTTTGTATCAATCACATCATTGAGTTTACAATGTTTCACCTTCTTAATCCGGAAGTAGCACCTTGTTCAATTATTACTATGCTTGTGGCAGCCTTTATATGCTAACTGCTAGATTATACCAAGTTTACAAGTTTTGCCTATATAATAAGCTTGATTTGCCACCTTATTTTTGCCAAATTCAGCTTTCTGTCATGCAATATAAATCTAAATTGAAGCGAGTAATGAGTATGACATTAAAATAATACCCTGTGAGGGAAATTATAGAAGGGTCTGAGTGGTCAAAATGTTTTGGGTGTTGTATGAGTATCTTATGCCCAAAATGCTTTAATCCTCCAGGATTATAGATGTGACTTCGGTAAGATTTTTCAAATGGCATTTTCAAGCTTCAGATGATCTTTTCAATAAGTTAAAGCCTGCAATCTTAACACAAGATAAAAACCTGCTCTAATTTTGAACTTAATGATTTCATTTGCTCTAGCTTAAACTACACACCGTAAATCCTTCTTGATGATTCAAACTCTGGAAGATCTCTCTTTTTGGGTGTGTTTATGTAATGTCATATCCCACCTCTTTTTTTTTCTGTGTCAGAGTCATCTGTGAAGTTTAAGGAAGAGAAAAATGAAGTTGTTGAGAAGACTAAACCAAAAGGAAATCACCCTGTTCCTGGAGATAAAGGCACTGCCTCCAAAACATCTAAACAGGGAAAACTTTTTCATCATGATGTTCATGCTATTCCCGGAGCCAAGGAGGAAACACATCCAAATAATGTTGGAATGCAGAAAAGGAGAAAGAAGTCCTCACCATATAAAGTAAGAGTTGATGCAACCAGTTTTGGTTGTTTTTATCTTTTGTAGGTCAATCTTCGTTTTTCATTGATTCTTTTTTGGCAAAAAAAAATTCATTTTGTTTATAGTATGAAACAACGATAATATGCAACTTGCTCACTAGTTGCAGATTCCAAAAGATGAAACTGATGCTGATTCTCAATTGGGTGAATCTCCAAACATTGAGGTTTGTATTTTTCACATTTTTTGCTTCAAAGAGTTACAATGGCTCCTTTTGGTGCTTTCAGGTAAAAAAGCACAAACACAGCTAATGTATGATGTAAATTTTTTTTTTTCAGTCCCTTGATTGATATGATGGTCTCTTAAGATATTTTTCTTCTGCAGAATGTTAAATAAACTTTTTACCATGAATGTAATAAATGTTTTTGATTCTGAGATTAATTTTATTGAACTTTATGAATTGGGTGCATGCCTAAATCTTTCTTGTTTTTGGTGCAAGTAATCTTGGCACCCATAGCTTGAGTTTGAGTGACAAACAGACTAAGTAATATAAAAATAAATCTTGTAAGAGAAAATATTATGAAAAGAATTAAATAATTTTTTTTATGAAGTGAAGATAACAGGGAGATGAATTGGTAAGGAATAGCCCTTTCATCATGTGAACTGCTATTTGAGAAAGAAGGAAGTGAATAAATAGGTAAAGGTTTGAGTTGGTGATTGAGAACATTATAGATGTAAATTTAGGAAATAAGTAAAAGATCAACTCAGTTAAATATTTTAACTGGTTTGTGGTTCAGCCAAGGGCATTCTATGTTGGTAAAGATGTCTAGCTCATTTAGTAATTATTTTTTTGTTCCCTCTTCGACCTCGCAATTTGAGGGTCTTCTTTGTAACTTAAAAATGTGCAAATTTTTTACTTAGCAAAATTCATAAATTTATACTCTATAGGGTCATGTTCTTCCCTTACTGATTCTTGATGTTGCTATTCTTATGTGCATTTTTTAGGGTTCAGACGAGGTAAAGAATCTTGCGAGCAAATGTAAACGCTCTAATAATGTTGCACATGCAAAGCAAGAGAAATCTGTGAGACCTCCAGAGCGTACGTCCTCAAGAAAATATTGCACATCCAAAACAAGGGAAATCTATGAGAACTCCAGAGCGTACATCCTCAAGTAATGTTGGACATCCAAAGCAAGGGAAATCTGTGAGACCTCCAAAGCGTACATCCTCAAGTATTGATCATGGAAGGGACTTGAACAATTCAGCTCCATCTACTATACAGGTTTTATCTATTCACCAGGTCTACCTACCTACAAAGGTTAGGAGTAAACGAAAGATGGATGCACAGAGACCAGCAATTGGAAAGGATATAAGGCCCTCTGATATTGTAAAGGGCAAATTTAGTGTTTCAGCTATGTTATTCCATGACAGAGCACTCAATCTGAAGGTTCCATTATTTACTTCAACAATTCCAATGAAGTTGAGTTTATATATTTTGGGTTTTTTTTTTTTCATATATGTATATCATGTATGACAGGAAAAGCTTTGTAGCTTCCTATCTTCATATCAAGCACGGAGACGGTGTGCTTTTGAGTGGTTCTACAGTACAATTGATTATCCATGGTTTGCTGAAAGGGAGTTTGTGGAGTATTTGGATCATGTAGGATTAGGTCATGTTCCAAGATTAACTCGTGTTGAATGGCGTGTCATAAGAAGGTATAGCTTTCTACTTTCAAATCTTAATAAGGTATTGAGTGTTGACGCTCTGCTTACATAATGTCAAGTCGATGCAGTTCCCTTGGCAAACCACTTCAATTTTCTGAGCAATTTTTGAAATAAGAAAGAGAGAAGCTCAATCAATATCGGGAATCTGTTAGAACGCATTGTGCTGAACTCCGTGCTGGTATTGGTGAAGGACTGCCAACTGATTTAGCTCGACCTTTATCTGTTGGACAACATGTCATTGCTGTTCATCCAAAAACTAGAGAGATTCATGATGGAAGTGTGTTAATTGTTGACCATAGTAGATATCGGATTCAGTTTGACAGCCCTGAACTATGACTGGAATTTGTCATGGTAAATTTTTATTTTATAGAGTTGCTTCATGTATGAGAGCAACACGTTCCTTTCATTCAACTGAAGATGTTGAATATTGCCATTAAGGCCTCAGTCTAATGGATTAATGACAGGCTAAGGCCTTCGGAGGTTCCTTTCTTAAATTACTTCTGTCTAAGTATGCAAGTAGATGTATGCTTGTGTATTTGTGCTTAAATCTAATTCTCTACTGTTTACTAAATATATTTAGCTTGATCCTTTTTTTCTTTGGTTATTTTTTCCTATTAAGTTTCATGAATGGTACATTTTTTATTGTAGGATATTGATTTTATGCCTTTATAACCACTGGAAAATTTGCCTGCTTCCCTTTTGAGACAAAATGCTGCCATCTGTAAATTTGCCGAGAACTACAGTGAGCTCAAAATGAATGGCCAGCCAAAAGAAAGCAAGATGGAAGAGAACATGAAATTTATTCAATGTGATAACCTGGAGAACACTGATAGTCCTCGTACTTCCCCATCAACTTTCAATGTTGGCAATTTATCACAGTCAGCTAAGGTAAGTTATGACTGCAAAATAGTTTTCATTTCATGTATATCGGACAAAATCAATTCAAGGGTAAATTGCTTTTCAGTTCGAGTATTACAACTAAAAGTTTTGATATAGGAAACAATGCAGAATCAGAGTAACTGTTATCTTATATAAGGATAAATTGCTTTGGCCAGGTTGATTCATCAAGTCCTAATTTGGAAATTAAAGTTGGACCTATAGAAACTGTTTATACTCAAAAGGCGGTGAATTCTCAGCCTTCTGCTCATGCACTGGTTCAGAAAAGGGAAGCTGATGTTGAAGCTCTTTCTCAGTTTACTCGTGCTCTAGACAAAAACGTTGTACACCATATTAGCTGTTATTAATCAAACTTAATCTACTGGCGAATTTTTCTCTCTCCGTTCTCTCTTTTTTAACTTCAAGTTCTTATAGAAACTTATCTTTGTTTTCAGTGCTATATATGGTGCCCGTTGAATGTTGACTACTTTTAATGCTTGAGCATTCTTTGCTCCCTATCATTGTTCCTATCTTTTAGTAATAATGGTATTTTTAACCTATGTTATCTCCATAATTGGTCATTTTTGCTTTGTTGGGGCATCAATATTCTGATTCTCTTTTGTAGCATATTGCATAGTTTGTGTTGCATGTTTATTGTGTTTATCTGAGGCTGACATAAAATTCCTTTCAAATAATTTTGTTCGCATTGTGTCTGAGAAGTGAACTTAAGGGTTGTGTTAGCATTTGCAGGAGACCGTGGTGTCTGAACTGCGACGTATGAATGATGAGCTGTTGGAAAACCAGACAGGTGGAGACAACTTTCTAAAGGTTTCAGATTATTTCAAGAAGCAATATGCTGCTGTTCTCTTGCAGTTAAATGAAGTCAATGAGCAGGCATGAGATGCTGATGATGCAGTTTTCACTTTAAATCTCTTCACCGATGTCATATGCCCTTTTATCCTAACTTTGCCTAACCTTTCTTTTGCAGGTTTCTTTTGCTCTGTTTTGCTTGAGGCAACGTAATTCATATCAAGCAAACTCCTCAGTTAAGTTGCTGAAGCCCTTGGCTAAAATTGGTGCGCGCGGCTGTCAGTTGAGCTCTTTTGATCGTTCTATGCATCATGTCCAAGAATGTGTGTCCTATGTGACTGAAATTGTTGAAAGTTCAAGAATGAAAGCTTGGTCAATGGTTAATGCTGCTATGCAGGAAAAAAAGGGACATTGAACTGCTTTATCTTGATGGCTCGTTATAGGTGGATCAACTTTGTTTTAGTCTAAACCTTTTCCCCTTGTTACGTTTCTTTTCAAGCATTTTGAAAATTTCCCATACCATTGGAACTTTATGCATTGTCGCTTACATATACATCAAAGTGTCAGTCGTAAACCAATAAGCCATAGGCTAAAAAGGCGAAGTAAATAAATGGCCACAGCGATCCCCGAGCTAAACCATACGAGATGACACTACTTGACAAAGTAAATTACAATGTAAATTATAAAAATTTTATCATAGTTTTGGTGGTAGAGCTTACCTCTATTTTGGTAGAATATTTTCATCCCATCTGTAGGATGACATGTTCATCTCATCATTGTGAAAACTTTAATGAAAATATTGACATTCTAGTCTCACAAGAAGCATATTTGCTTGGAACTCACTGTAGAGCTTAATTTGGCAATTCGAGGCAGAATCCAGAGATGTAGCAGATTTTGCCTGGAAGATGGTTATGATTTACCATTTGAAGCAATGGATCCTTGCCTTCATTTTTTCATAAATCGCGTCATGCTGTGGTAGTCACTTTTGATTGTTTAAGTTGAATACTGTACTTTAGTTCTGATTAAACTTGATTACCATCTCAGGCCATGTCATCCTTGAGAAAAGGGGGGAAAAGCATTGAGAGGATTGAGGACGCAATAGATTTTGCAAATAACCAGCTTTCAGTGGATGATTTTAGTCTGCCTGCTCTGAGGTCGTCTACCCCATTAGACTGTGCAAATTCTAACCTATAGCTATGGAAAGATAAATTGTGCAAATTCTAATCCAGAATAAACCAGAACAGAGAATCGATACAAAAAGATAAAACTCTATTCGATGCCAATAACTAGCAGACAAAAATACTGTAGCAGTCACTGTAACAGAAGATAAAATGTTACTGTAGCAATCACTGTAACAGATAAAAACAGAGATCTACTACGGAAGATATTGTAACGGTACTATAGATAAAAATTTTACTGTACATTATAGCGGATAACTGTATAAAATTACTGTTTATATGTTAGAATTTTTCTATTTAAAGCCTCATTGTATCTAAACTCAAAAAGGCCAATTCTTCAGACTCTTTCTCTCATTGTATCTATTAAACCATTTACAATTCTATTTATGCTAATATTATTAGATTCATACTTAGGATCTATATATAAGTTATGATTATAAGACTTATCTTGATAAATATAAGAATTTTCTTATAAGTTTTCATGTTTTTTATGCTTAAAATCGATGTGCTGTTCTGAAACGCTAGCAACAAAAGGTAACTCAGGCCACAAAAGCCAGCTATCTACTCAGATATGAATGTATGAGCTTTGAAACAAATAGTTTATGTAAAAGATGCAAGTAAGAGTAAAAAAAATCTTACAAGATGAATAACAAGTAGATCTTTATTGTAGAATCAGCAATACAAAGCTTTAGCAAACTTTTATACAAGCCTAGAGCTCTGATACCATTTATGAGGGGGTGCAAAAAAAATCTATATATATAAGATTACAAAAACTATATTTATATATCTATATATATATTTGGAGGACAGAAAGAGAGAAAAAGTATATGAGAGGGAGAGCCTGAAAAATTGGACCCTTGAATTTAGATACAATTAAGCTTTAAATAGAAAAATTCTAACTTATAAACAGTAACTCTTATCCTTCCATAGTAACTTCTCACGATCTTCCGACTGCCTGTGTGTCATATCCGTCGGCAACTAGTAACATACCCGATATAAAGTTGCAAAATTTTTCTGACCAAGATCATCTTGGAATCCCTTCAGACATTATCGTGCATTGCGTAGCCACCTTGCTCATGATACAGGTAATCATCTGAATGTCTCCTAAGTTCTTGTCAGCAGTTCTCAGCACAACTCCTTTTTTTTTTTTTCCGTATTTGATAATCTGATTGCCTGTTGATTGTAAAATCTGATTCTGACTCCTTTCACCCCCAAAAAAATATTGCAGAAATTTACAGAAAGACAGTTTCCACCTGGAGATATTGCCCAGGTACTAGATTCTGCTCTTTCGAGTTTGAAGCCATATTGTTCACAGAATCTTCAGATTTACACAGAGATATGGGAATTATTAGGAATCAGATATTGGCGCTAGTACCCACATAGACAGGTATTCATTCCTCAATTGTTCTAAAAATTTGCAATCCTTTTCTCTCAAACTCCTATGCATTTTACTTACGTTTTTTTTTTTAACCTTTAATAGGAAGAAATACATGTATCAATTATTATCAAAGTAACCCAGTAAATTCAGTTTGTACACTGCTTGTCAGCATTGTGAAACCAATTAATTTTTATTTTTTGTTCGTCAGTATCACTTAGGCTGTGTTTGGTACAACTGAAAAGGATGAAAAAGGGTGGATAAAAAAATGGAAGGAAGATTGATTTTTGGTGTGCTTAATAGGAAAGAAAATAAGAAAGATTATCATTTTTTACATTGATTAACGAAAACAAATCACTCTAAATTGAAAAGAAAAGAGAAGAAACGACGAAAGAGATGTGAATATGTATTATATATTTATAAAATAGTTTATCATATTTAGATTTTTTTTATCTTAATTTACTAAAGATTATAACGATAAAATCATGTAATTTTTACATTTTTTCTTTCTTTTTTTTTTAACTCTATCAAGCAATAAATAAAAAGAAAATTGCATTTTCTTTTATTTTTCTATCTTTCTAATCAAACACACTAATAAAAGAAAATTTTTATTTTTTATTTATTTTTCTCACTTTTTCTCTCTTCTAATTTTTCATCTTTTCATTTTTAATTTACCCTACCAAACTAAGCCTTAATTTTCTTAACTAAATAATTTCTAGAGTCTTGAGATTAGATTAGGAAAGATAAAGAGTCTTGAGATTAAATTAATAAAGATTAGGTAGGTAATGACGGTGTATAAAATAATTATCTTTTTCTCGTATCGGGATTGATTGAATTGACACAAATTGAATATTTCTTTCATAAAATTTAATTTTGATTTTTGTTATTCGATTCATAGTATAAATTCAATATAAACTTTCAATGAAATTTATAATATATTTGATCCTAAAATAGAATATTCTTTTCTCTGTCTAAACTTTCATTAACCAAAAAAAGTAAAAGGGATTTCAATGTTCAAATTCATTGTTGTAACTACAAAATGAACTCCAACTTGTTTTTAAGTTCAATTGCAAAGCAAACAAAGAGAGAGAAGCATTGTTGAGGTAAAAATTCACTAATGGCATGACAGGGTAAAGCTAAAAACAAGTTTCATATCACAAAATGAACTGAAACATAGTAATGATACAAGGAAAATCTGAATCTTGATGTGCCAATCCAGCCTAAAAATGTTGTAGCCAATAATACTCACTTTCTCAATTTTTCTTCATATAGCTCCAACAATTCTGGTGCTTCAGCTACATGTCGGTTAACAAACATCTTGAGGAACAACTCCTTCGAACTGTCAAATAACACAGACAATTTGAAGTCTTTGATTAAACCTTTGGACAGCAAATGTTGAGCAATCAAACCCCTCGGAACAATCCTCTTCTCCAAGCTCTTTCTCAAAAAACTTGGTTCATTGGCAAGACGAGAGGAATCCAAGCCCATCTTGTTCACCACAAAATCCATTTTGGCCAAGATTTTTCCCTCAGAAATTGCAAAACAGAATGGATACTTCCGAAAACATTCCCAAATCTCTTTTTCCGACCAACCCCATTTCTTGTAAACATCAACCTTCCTCTCTCGAGTGGATTTGCTCATTCCAGCCAATATAGATACAGCATGAACAAACTTCAATATCAGAGGACTCAACCCAGTTTCCTTAACTTTTTCCACAATCTCCTTCAAGCTACCAGGATTTATCAGCAAAGTTCTAGGAAATTGATAAAGTAATTTGATAATATGTGACTCTGGCATTCCATGATCTCGTAGAAGATTGATATTAGACAACAAATGGCCATTGATAATGTTCATATCATATGAGATGAGATATGGATACCTTTTTATAGCTTTGACAGTCTTTTCATCAGAATGAATCAGATTGCTATAAGTACTGAAAAAAGGGATGATTTGTCTGTCTAAGCTTCTTAGCAGAATTGTTGGGGAATATGATAACAATTTGGCAAGGTCAGGGCTTGAAAACCCTTTGGAGAGAAGAAATTTCAACTTGGGCAAAAGGGTTTTCTCAGAATCAGATGCAAGCAATTTTGGGGCCTTACTGACAATGGTTTTGATCTGGGATTTTGAAAACCCATGTTCTTCTAAAAATGAAATGACAGAGTCAGGATTATTAGGGGTCTTCAAATGGACATAATTGGAACCTGCTTGAGCAGATTTTGGGGAGAACCCAAGTTTTTTTATGAGGTATGAGACTGTGAATGATTGCTGGTTTGAAGTGGTTGGCATGCATCTAAGAGCATTTTGTTGTCTGAAAATTGATGGGTCATTTTGAATCATGTAAAAAAGTTGTAACTTTGAGAGGTTGTAGTAGTTTGCCTCCCATGGAGAACTCTAGTTCTACAGAGAAAATGCAACATGAGAACTGAAAACTGACAACTTCACTTTGCTTACCTGCAATTCTGAAGAATATCAGAACCCTTGATTGAAAGGATCAAATTTTGAGTTCCAGCTGAAAATGAATGGGCCGCTTAAACCTCCAAAGCTAAACGGGACTTTCTTTTGTCCTGCTGAATTCTCTTCTTCTATTGGCGGGGCTTTGTTAGGGTTGTGTTACTTTATCTAGTGTTAACGTCCACTATCCAGGTCCAACTAATACCTGTATATTCATATGAATTAGTTGTCCAGGCCCAATCATCGGACCTTTTTTTTTCCTTTATTTTTTAGGTGTCAAAATTTGAAATCTAATTACAAATATTAATTACAGAAAGTGGTATATCAACAGAATGCACCATAGTATCTCCCGGACTCGTTAATCTTATATTAACTTTATGAACAAATCACACGATCATTATTTATCAGACTCGTTGAACTTGCATTAATGAATGTGTCCTAAAATTTGCTTTTGAATTTTGATAAGAATTATATCAAACTCGATTACTAATCAAAATATTAATTTCAATTCATGTTTTACAATATTCGAATGAAAAAATATGCAGTTAACGATGGGAACGTCGATGTTCGACTGATAATGACATCATAATCTCCATCTTTCATAGTTCATTGAAGTTATGGTGCTCACAACAGTTAGTCTCTACTCTGCGTCTGTGGTCTGGGAAACTCTATTTTGCTGCATTGTTCAACCGAAGTTTTGTCTAATGGCCATTGAGCCTACATGTTCCGCACTGGAAAATCAAGAACCACATGGTCCAAGCACACCTTCGCCTTGGGACAAAGATTCCCAAGCAAATGGCAATTAGGCCAAGGCAAATTGACGTTCATAACTCTAAACAAATGATGAAGAGGATCTAACAGTTATATGACATGAACATCATCACTTGGAGACTGATATACACAGCAAATGAGACCCCGTTAACAACTTTTGTGCAAGCAAAGTGGAGATGAAGTTAAGCACGTGAAAGGACTTTGTCAAGCTTTATTTTGTTTACAAGAAATATATTATAGCCATAAACTTTTTCTCAGATGCTTTCAACTACAAGGGACAGCTTGGAAAAGCTCGGCAACTCTGTTCATTAGTTCAACCACACTTCCTATAAACATTAAACGTCCTATCCGATGTGGATTTGCTGATTGTCCCCAATCCTGACACCAGTAAAAACAGCGTAAACCTTTAAGGATTGAACCTCATTTTCTCTACTTACCATCCACGATCACCCTTTACTTGGTGGCTACCAGCAGAATTATTATAATAATTAAAACTACAGCCACAAAGCTGCACCAAAACAACAGGCAATTCAACCTTCGTAACTTCAAACAAGCAGAAAAGTTGCATGAAAAAGAACACCATTTGGAGCCAAAATCCTTATCACACAATATAATAAACCTAAAGATCGTAAGCTCTATAAATGAGACTCATTTCACAGTTGCATTTCAAGCAAGATGACTATTAAACCACATAAAACAGCCAGAGCACATAGTTGAGTTCAAGTTTCACAGATGACAAGAGTGAATACTGCTAAAAATAAAGTACTAGTTGCACTCATTTATTCAAACTGGAGCAAGTTTGAGATCAAGGAATTCAATCCGATAAAAAAGTCAGCTCAATCAAATATGCTAGATTCTATGCTACCCCTGATCTATATTTGACTCCTATTGCAAGATCCTGTTTTTCTTTGTACAGCATTAACAGCTCTGCTGCTTTGCATTCATATTTGTTAACAAACATCTGAACAAACACCTTTTCTGAAGTGTCAAACAATGCAGACAATCCCAAGTTCTTAATTAAACCTTTCGATAGCAAATCTTGAGCAAACAAACCCCTTGGAACAATCAGCTTCTCGAAGCTCCGTCTAAAAACACTTGGTTGATTGGCAATGAGAAAAGACTGAAAGCCCATTTTGTTCACAAGAAAATCCATTATTGCCACAATCTTCTCCTCTGATATTTCCATAACATTCAGATACCTTCGAAAAGCTTCCCAAATCTCCAGTTCAGACCAACCCCACTTCTTATAAACGTCAAACTTCCTCTCCATTGCAGGTTTGCTCACTTTTCTAAACGTAATGACAGCAAGAATAAATTTAAGTAACAAAGGATCGAACCCCATGTCCTTCACTTTCTTCACAATCTCCTTAAACTGATCAGGGTTTACGAAAAAAGATCTAGGGTGGTAAGTAAACATTGATATGATATTTGATTCAGGCACTCCATTATCCCTCAGAATACTGATATTAGATAACAGATAAGAGTCAAGTTTACATGAGAAAAGAAATGGATAGCGTTTTATAGCTGTCATAGCCTTGGAATCAGATTGGAGCACATTGCTAAGTTGATTGAAACAAGGGACAATGTTTTTCTCTAAGCTACAAGTTAAAATTTTGGGGTGGGCAAAAACGATTTTGGTGAGTTCGGGGCTTGAAACACCTTTAGATTGGAAAAATTCTAGCTTGGGTAAAAGCGTTTTCTCAGCATTAGAATACAGGAGACCTGGTCGAATTGCGATGATCTTTTTGATTTGGGTTTTCGAGAACCCATGTTTCTCCAGAAATGCAATGACAGAATCAGGCTTATCTGGGGTTTTGAAAAAGAGATACATGCGAGCCGCCATGGCAGATTCTGGTGAGAACCCAAGTTTTTCTTTGAGGTAAGAGACTGCAAAAGACTGAGATGGGTCTGAAGAGGCTTTTGAGATGCATCTAACTCTGAGGAAGAAGGATGGGTTTGAGGAGGAATTGTTCACAACAATATATGAAAGCCTATGCAAAATACTAATGTCTTTGCTATGACGACTAAACATTTTGGAAATTGAAATGAATAAAGCTGCTCAGACAGAGAAAACTCACCCTGAAAACCTTTCAACTTTGAACCTTCAAGGCAGAGAGGAGAGGAAGACTGCTCTTGAAAGTCGAACCTTTTCTCTTAATTTTTTATTGTTCAATTCGACTCAAGGCTTCTAACTTTCCGATTTCCGGGCATAATTTCAGTGCGATGTTTGTATTCGTATTGTTTGTTTCAAGTAAAAAATATAGTATAAAATATGAAATTTATTACGTGATAATGATTTAGATTATATTAGACTCGATTTTATTTTTTTAGGTAATACAGAATTATAAATTTTTAAAATTTTATTTAAATTTGAATCGATATATTTTTTAAATTGGTTTAATCCAAATCGAATTATTTTAGTTTGATTTGATTAATTGATTTTTAATTTTTGTTTTTTATTTTTATATATTATTTTAATAAAATTTTAATATTTTTAAATAAATTTATTATAAAATAATAATTTTATTTTATAAAAATTTAAAAAAATATATAAAAATTAATAAAAATATATAATTTCTTTCAATTTTTTTGATTTTTTATATTTTAATTCAAAATTCAGTCCAAATTTAATATATACATTTAATATTTAAATTTGATTCGAACCAAATAAAAAAAAATTCATATTGAACTTAACATTACAATTTTAAATTATTTTTTTATTTCTCATTTTTTTATTTTTAATTAAATATAATTTTTACTAAAATTTTAATTTTATCATTTTTATTACAATTTTTATTAAAATTTTAAATCATGTTAATTTTTATAATTTTTATTATACTATTATCTCTGTTTAAAATTATCTATATACATTAACCTGACAACTTATTCTAGTTTTTTTTTTTTTTGAAAGATTTTTTATCTTTTTTTTAGGTTAATGTACATGGGGAGGGAACCTTTCTTCTACATATTAATAATTAAAAATGGGGAAAAAAAAGTGTGACATTTGTTATGATTAATTTAAAAAATGGAGATAATCACTTAAAAGTCTTAAGTTTTGCTAACATTTTATTTTTGAATAATGAATTATTGTAAACATAAAAAGGAGAAAGAATCATTTTAAATTAATATGAATAGAAACTAGTATTATGATTGATCCTATTAAAAAAGCCCAAAGACCTTGGGAATATTAAAAGCTTCAAACTTTTCCCTTGCCAACTAAAAAACACATCATAAATCATGAATTATGTAGATGAAATTGTTGTACTGAAAATAATAGCAGTTACATACATACACACATACATATACATATATACATACATATATATACACATACATACGTCTGTATATATATGCGCACTTACATATATATACTACATGAACTCGCAAAAAAACAGAAAGATAAGATAAAGTGGAACAGCAAAGAGTCAGCCATAGTTAGGCTCAAGGCTCCACTACTAGAACAAAGAATACAGCTCCATTGAATTTTGTAGTTTGCCATTGTAGTTTGCCCTGCCAAGGTTCAGACCTTATAAAGGAAGTGTTTCACATGACGAAAAAAAAGTTGACACAAAAGTATCCGCCATTAATTCAACACTATAATCTCCTAACTTCTAGTTTGTTCCCTGCCCAGCTTATAGGAAACTCAAAAAAAAAAAAAAAAAAAAAAACCAGAAGAAAAAAAATAGAAGCAAAGAACAGTTTTGATGTATCATTCCTCAAACATCAACCATTCCTAAACAAATAATGAACAAGAAGTTACAGTTGCATAAAAAAGAAGAAAACATCAACTAAGAAGCTCATTTTGCAATTGCACTTTATGACAGCAAGATGAGATATACCGGCACAGTTAAGTGTCAGAGCATACATGGTCGAGTTCAAACTTCACTAACAGAAGAAAAGGCTACAGACAACAATTTTGTATTAGAAATATTCAAGACCCAAAGCAGAAGCTAGTTTCACATCAACGAATTCAATTATATAAAATTAACATGAGGAGGAAATTTTGAATCTTATTGTCGACATTCTATAATCTCTGCAGCTTGGATGTACCAGCTTTTCGGTTTATTTGAAAGATCAAACTTTTCTTGATATAATTTTAACAGCTCAAGAGCATCTACTTATAGCGATTCACAAACTTCTCAATGAACAACTTTTCTGAATCCTCAAACAATGCATCCAAGTTAAATTCCTTCTTAACCAAACCTTTTGACAACAAATCTAGAGCGAACAAACCCCTCGGAACAATCCTCTTTTCCAAGCTTTGCGTTATTACACGAGGGCGCTTAGCAATAAGTGAAGACTGCAATCCCATTTCGTTCACAAGAATATCCATTATTTTCACAATTTTCTCCTCAGACACAGTCATAAACAAGGGATACTTCCGAAAAGCATCTATAATCTCTTTCTCAGACCAACCATAATTCTTATAAACATAAAATTTCCTATCCCACATGGATTTGGTCCTAAAATTCAAGACATTGACAGACATTGACAGCGACTACAAATTACATCCTCATTGGATTGAAACCCATTTCCTTCACTTTAATATTTTTTTACCATATATATATATATATATATATATATATATAGATCTAGTTACACTAATATAATTTTTATATTTTTTGAAAATTTTTATCAAAATTAAATTTATGACTTATTTAAATTTAATAATTTTAATTCAAGAGTTAAAAAAAATAAGAATTACATTAGTGTAAGTGAACTTCTATTTTATATATATGTTTACTATATATATATATATATATATATATATGTTGTCTAAGCTTTTTGTTTACTATGGTAACGTTTAGTATATAATAATCACTTCAAAAATTATGATAGTTAGATTATTGTATTTGGTGAACACCAAGTGATTATATGTAGTAATGATATTGAATTACAAAAACTGATCAGATTATTATTTTGAATGATAATTTAATTTTCGTCGAAAATGATGAGAAATTTTTATCATTAAAGTAAATACATAAAATTAACAATAATTAATATTATGCATGCTTTCTTTTAAAATTATAATTATTTTATATTATAATTTTTTATAAAACTGATATTCATAAGTTTAAAAATGATTTGTGTTTTTTATATTTTTATATATAATATTATTTTTTATTTTCCTTTTATTATGAATTTAATAAATTAATTTTATTTGTCAATTCAAATATTTTTTACATAATTTATATTATAAAAATTAGTTTGCTTATCAATAAATATATTTAATTATTTAATTATTTAATTATATTTTATTATAAAATAAATAAAATACTACTATATTTTGTAAATTATTATCTTTAAATAACATTAAAATCATTAATTTAAATAACTATTATAATATGCATAGTTATTTTCATATATTTAAACAAAATAATATTTGATCTTTAATTATTAATCATTAATGATTGTTAATAAAATAAATGATTTTAAATAAAAAATGATAAAATCACATTTATAACAAAATCATTTCAATAATTACATTACTATGTGATTTTGCAAAAGATATTGCAAAAAATACCCAATCCTTTATCTAAGCTTGATGTATCTTTTTCATCTATTTTTAATGTTTGGCCTCAAATTGAAAAATTTGAATTCCATGCAAGAAAACTTTCTATATTAATTTTTGAGGTTTGCTTAGATATTCAAATTCACAACATGTTACTCTTATAAGCTGGATTAAAAAGATTACATCAATACTATCCTATATAAAAGGATCTTTTTAAGATCTTGATAATAACAGTTGACTTTGTTTTCTTAGGCTTTGAATCAAGAATTCACAGGCCATGTGCCTTAAAAATTAAAATGCTGCACAACAAGAACAAACCTCTTGTTATTTCACCATTTCTACTAAGATAAATAATAAATTATCATTTGCACATCAATAGAGATTCAAGATGTGTCCAAAAGAAACACATCAGTTATGTGTAAGAATAACAAGTTGATTTGTCAAAAAAAGAAAAAACCTCTAATTTTTAAGGGTCTGGAGGTCAAATTGCCTTTAAAGAAACCAACCCCCTCAACCCCCTCCCCCCCCCCCCCAACATCCTTCCATGAATAGCAGTCATGTATCTGGTTCTCTTCTTCTGACTCCTCAGTGATCCTTTCTTCTGCTTCTTTGGCTGCTGATTCTCAGTTTTTTTTAAAGTCAATAATTTTATTTTTTTTTTTGCAAAAGCACCTATCATAAGCATTAATCCTGATCATAGTTTAACCTTCTTTTTAGGCCTTTTCAATTTACATTCATGATCCTCCACCACCTGCAACAGCAGAGGCTTCCCATTTGATCAGTTGAGTGTAAAACATGGCAAAAATATATGGTTGACAAAAATAAATAATAAAAACAAAAAAAAAAAGCAACCTTCTTTTTTTTGTTCTTGTTCTTGTTCTTCTCCTTTTTATTCTTGTTTTTCTTCTTCTTCTTACCTTTTTTCGGTTCAGGATTTTCCAAGTTAGCTTCCTCCAAAGAATCCTGCCAAATTGATAAACCAATGACAAATGAGAAGCAACAGCACCTCAAGAGTTTTGCATGTATCAATTACAAAATGGCAGAATCAAAGCACCTCAGAGTCACCAAAGGAATCTACATGTCGAACCATGCTTCCCAAATTTGAAGCCCCACCTGCGCATAAACAGAACAAAGAAATCAGAATAAATTGCAAACTAAAGATGCACATTCTAAAGCAATCTAATAACCAAATCCTAACAACTTGAACAACCTAAAGAAACTTAGATCACGTTTGGTGCATAAGATGATAATCATTCTATGTCATATTTGGTTCGTATCTAAAGAAGGGGATAGAATTACAAGGAGGATTAATCATCCTCTTAGCATAGGATTATTTCGATCCTCCCAAAATGGAGAGGGTTGTTTTGAATCTAAAGAATTGAACTTATATGGCCTATTATACCCTTACAAATTATATTAATAACTTAAATTGTATAAACTTTAAGGAAGGATAATTTTGACCAATAAAGAAAATTATCTTATCATAATCTTTGCACAAATCAAACACAATATAAGATGACATTATTTAATCTACTCCGATTCATAATATCATTTTATCCTATCCCATCATAATTTTTTGTACCAAACACATCCTTATAAGCCAACTTGCTAAATTCCCACTTCATTCACATATCTAATACACAGCAACTGGATTTCCCTATAAGAGTGAAGAAAGGGTGATAATAAGAAAATCATTGATCAATCATGAAATAAGATCTCAAGCATTCCCTATTTGTCAATCCAACCAAACCAACAGTTTCTTCTTTCCACACAAATAGCTGCAGAAGCATAAGTAAATCAAACTAAAACAATTTAGAGTTCATTCAACACTTAAACTAAGAAAAACTTAGTTCAATTTTTACATATAAATCAGTTTCAATGAATTGGGTCAAAGTTTTTTTCTTGCAAACTTGAGCAAAAATTCAACAAAACCAAAAATTTGCCATTCCAATTCACCAATATATAAAAATAAAAACAACCCAAGTTAAGATTAAAAGTATAACAGAGAAACAAAGTACTTTGAAAGACGGTAGCTTTAGCATTATTGACAGCCAATTCAAGAAGGTCAGGATTGATCGAAGACAAGCCATTGGGATCTTGGAGTTTCCTTTCGAGGAATTTAGCCAAAGCAGCAGCTTTGTTAGTCGTTAAAGGTCCTCCTGGATGAGCCAATCTGGAAACATACCACAAATCAGACTATAAAAAAATTGAATTTTGAAGCAAAGAGAGGGGACACTGTAAAAAAAACCCTAACCCTAGAGGAAAGAGGGGGAAAAGAAAAAAGGGAAAGGGATACCTGGGTTGAGAACGAGAAGGAGTAGGAAGGCAAGGGAGCGGAGCAAATTTGCTTCCCCTAAGTGCCCTCCTTTCTTCTTCGCTTAGTTCTTCAATTTCTCTGGCTACCATTTTCTCGCTGTTTCTTTTCCTTCAATTTCAATCACCAAACAGACCCTTAGCATAAATAATATATATATATATATATATATATATATATTATTTAGTCGATGTATACACGTGATTTTCAAGTTCAACTATTCAAATCCCCGATCTCCAAACAGAAAACGCGTAAATAATTTTTTTTTTAAACTTTATTATTTTATTTAGCAAGTTTCACTATATTTATTTTTTTTAAATAAATTTTTAATTTTTAATTTATATCCAAAAAACTTATAGCCTTTAATCTAATTATATAAACTCATAACATAGATTAATTTTTGATTAAAAATAAAGCTTAAATGTATAGAAATTAAAATTTATTAGTTTATTTGAGAAAAATAAAAATATAAAAATTTATTTAAAAAATTAAAATAGTTTAAGGATTTTTTTTAATATTTTAACCATTAGAAAACATGACACTTAGATGGTACTGATTCGCAAAATCTTAGATTTTGAAAAAAAATATGATCTTCAAAAAAGTGTGATACTTGAATTTTTTTTATTTTTAAAATATCTTGTGTTTAGATTCATGTATTTGATTAAAAATTTTTATGTATATTAATTCTTATATAATTATCATAATTTTCTTGACGACAATTTTTTTATTTTATTTTATTAATAATAAATACATAAATGATAAATGATACTTTTAATAACAAAATAATTGTTGTTTTTATTTATAAAATATCATCAATTTAGGCATTTGTTACTTTTTTTAGCAATAGAGATTAATAAAAAAATTATTAAAAAAATATCAATTAATAAGTTTGCCATTTTTTTTATATCATGAAAAAAAATTTTAAAAATTATTTTAATTTATTTATAAATAAATTATTTAAGACGTTTTTTTATAAAAATTTCCTTAACTATTTTTTTATAAAAAAATAAATGGATTATTTAAGAACCTTTTTCATATCAAACACCTCAATTGTAATATAAAAATATATTTTTTTGTACAAAAACTTATAATTAAGTTTCAATCACTTTCAAATATGCTTTTCAAAAGAGTAATGATTTTTTTATTCAAATTCAATTTGAAAATAAGATAACTTTTTAATTAAAATCCTAAAATATCACATGAAGAAGTAGATTTCTTATTCTAGAACTTTAAGTATTATTGAAAATTTGATTTTTTTTTCGTAATTAGATTACTTTGAACCAAGCGTATGAATCAAATATCCACTATTAAGATTATGGAAGAAAATTTGTGAATTCCCCTTAATCAAAACACACTTTTAGAGTTAAACCTCATACTTTTAAATTATGATATAAAAAAACATAACTAATACAATTTAAAATTTTCAAAATATTATGTATGAATTTAACAAACTCAAAAAATATATATCTTACATTCGCCGTATAAACACAATTCTAAACTTGCTCATGGTTTAGCCATCCATCCAAACCAAAAAAAATTATCCAAAATTTTGAAATGTTTATACATGAATATTAAGTCCATTAAATGAAATTAAACAAATAAATGAGACTTAATCAAAATAATAAAATTAGACTTGAATTTTATCATTTAAGGTCCGACCCAATTCAACTCGAAAATTAAACAAATATTTTTATCATAATAAAACAAAACCTATTTGTTTTATTTTTTATAAAGAACATGCCATTTGTTTTATTACTTATAATAAAATAAAATCTATTTATTTTTTGTACAAAATAATGATTTAATTTTAAATTATATTCAACAAAATTAAATTAAATCAAAATCCAAATAACTCGTAAATTAAATTAAAATTAATTAAATTAATAATTTACTAACAAAAAAAAAAAACCTCTTTTCCCTCGTTTAAGTACTAATACTTTAAACAAGTTTAAATTTTATTATTACACGTAAAAATAAATTTTGACAAAAAATAAAATCCAAAAAATCAGATCAAACCAAACCTGAACTTGTTTAAAATACTAAAATATCATACTAAGCTTGACCTAAATCCAACATGTGCACGCCAACATAATTCTCAAATTTACCTTTCAAAATTTTCTATTTTCAGTTATAGTATTGAAGTTTGGATACAGAAACAGAACCCAATATTACAATTCTCTGCCAGATCTTTACAGTTTCAATACAGGTTTTCATACATTTTATGTCAAAAGGATCCAAGTAAAATGTATTGGCTTTTGCCTAAACAGAGGCCAAGAGCATTATCAAGAACCGGACAATCAGACACTGAGGCCGAAAACAGCTAAATAAAGGAAGCATGGTAAAGAATAATCATTCAGTGATAACCCACCCCATCTCTTATAACTTTGAAGCAACAATAAGCTATTACAGGTCATATGCTCCCCACAGATAATGGCATCTACATTGGTGATACAATTGGGTTGGTTTAATAATGAGAATGACACGTGCAAGGGGGAGACTAACAAATTTGGTAGAGAATGAAATGCTCCTAAATTACATGCCTCTTTGGCCTAAAATCCTAAAAAGCAGGCTACAAAGCAAGAGGGTAATAGAATGGTTGAACGAGATTCGTGAAGTAATGCAGTTCCTTTGAACAATGGGGCAGGGAATGGTGCCCACAAGACATGGGAGTCCGAAAGCCACTGCAAAAACCCCTTCTAGATAGGTTATCTGCATTACTTGGAATTAACCAAGTAAGAACCTGAAAATGTCAGTAAGTGAGACAATGCCTTCTACACGGTTACTACCAGCTTCCACAATAACCAGCCGTCTAACACCTGAAATCAGGTTGGAAAATAATGTCATACGACAACATTTTTCACAATTATACAGGTTGGAAAATAATGATTTATCGGGAAATTTTCAGTGGAATGCCACTCAATAGATTGCAATGCTACATTGCTGATCTAAAGGCCAACAAAAGACCCGTCCCTGAAATCATTATACTTGTTAAAAAAAATACAAATTTAATGTAGTTTAAAATAAAATAAAATAAGAAAGAGAGAGTCACCAGGGTTTGCCAATTGTTCCATCACTTTAAGCAATGTATCAGTGCGCAAACACATCTGACATCTTTGACTTCTTGTCTCATAAGGAGTGTTAGAATCTTGTCCCAACTGCAATGCCTAATGAGTAAATAAAGAAAAAAGATTAACAAGTTTTCTGCAATACAAGACATTGGTTCAACTGATAGGATCAGAAGAATGTAAATTAGTTGGAACATGAAAATGATTCAGTTTCCATTTCAGAAGAAGGTGAAGTGTATTCATTAATAGAGAAGCACTTAAAGTCAGCTCAGCTACGCGTTATGTTCATGGTTTGAACCTGATATTCTTCAATGAGATTTTACCAATCATGCAACCTTTGGACTTTGAAAACATATGGGTTTGCAGCCAACATCATAACATGTTGGTTTGCAGAGTGCTAGCCATCATGAGCAATTACACTTTCGAATCTTGTTTGAGACTACCAACACATATTAGGGGAAAATAATCTCAAAATATCCACCTCTCCAAGAATTATCAGCTCCAAAACTTGTTCAACATATCCAACCTTGTTTGAGTAGTCAATTGCATAAACCAGAGAAAAGGAAAAAGAAAAGTTAATGCAGTTACCTGATAAACAGTCATTTCATCAAGATTATGTGTATAAGCTCTGCCTTTTGCCAAAGCTGTTATATCACTGAAAAAGAACAGACAACAAAGTTTTGAACAACTATCACCCTCAACCCAAGCTGACAGTAAGTTGTGTAAGCTAGAAAGATAATCATACAAGAATGACACCTTACCTCCGACAATATATGTCCAGTAGCGAGTCATTATCATCAACTATAGGTATTGAACTTACTTGAGCTGCAAAGACAAAGGCCAAAACCTTATCATACCAATATACAACACATAAATACATAAATATCTCTAATCAATTTAAGGTGGCCTCTTGAGTTATTAAACTTAACCTTGTTCTTCTGACTTCAAGAAAATCATAAATAATCTTCTTTTCTCCTCCTTATTATACTCTCTTATACCTCCCATAAAGTGTTGACAAAACAGGAAGCATACCTTGAACTAGCATTTTTAATGCATAACTAAGGGAAGCAGTATGTCTCAGCATCACAAATGGTCTACTGCTGGATTCACCAATTCTTGGAACCCATGTACCCAAAGGGATTGAATAAATTGGTAACTGTAGTATGGGCAAAGAACCAGAACAATGTTTAAAATACCTGCATATGCCTAGAAATCACACTCCATAGATTAGGGAGAAAGAAGCCATGTACTTCCTAACAAATAAAAACACAAATATTGTTAATTGACAAAACTATTAAAAGGCTCACATTTTAGTATTCCAGAAAGAGAAGCAAGATGTAACAATTGGGGAAAAGAACCATCTTCTGAGGATGAATGGATAATAGGAACTAGAGCTACTCCATTTTGCAAAATTTTCAAAGCTACATCCTTCAAATTACAATGTGGCCCAACCTGCATAATCAACAAGGGTCAATAACACCACTCATATACACAACTATAAAAAAGTTGCTGCCTTTCTCAAATGGCATAGCAAAAGAGAAATAAGAGATGAAGCAGAAAGGCATGAATAAAAAAATATAACAGAAAGGAACCTGAAGATGCAGCCTTCTCAAAACATCAAAGCAAAAAGAGGCATAGTTCGTAGTAAATTGGTAATGGCAACCGGGAAAAAAGAAAGAAAATGACAGGGTTTCTTTTTTTTTTTCCTAATGAAAACTATTTTACTTGAACAAAGCTGCCCCCAAAGGAGCATGGTTGTTATTCATTGCCATCATAACATAGAATAATCTTTCATAGCACAGCTGCATTGCGTTGCTCTAATCCTCGCCCTCACTTTTCAGCAGTTCCATTTTATACTTCTGGCTGAAATTTTCTTTTTTTGGCATGACTGCTAGATAAAGTTTTAAAGAACTCTTGTTAGTTCTTTTTTTTGCCGGTCATATTAGTTCATAATCACATTTTCTTTCCCAGAAACTAGAATCTTGCACCCATATGGTATCCAATCCCTGAATGTGGTGTGAACTTTTTTCTCAGTGAATATGATTCTTAAATGCACTGCAGCCATATTGGAAGTTGAGGCAAAATAAGATTCTGGCAAGACACCATAGCAAAACAAACATCTAATTATGCTGGTCACCATCCAGACCTTCACTCACACTACACCTAGATGATGTACAAACAGCATCATTTGTACAAACACACACATACACACACACACACACATGCACGTGCATAGAAATAACATCTTTATTAAGTTGTCATCAAAGGGAAACCACTATATTAGGCACAAACATGGATGAGACGTCTTGGTCTCCCATGCCCATCAATTTGTCCATTCATGTACGCCTTTCCCTCTTTCCAGGCAGAAACAGTGTGCGTTTCAAGCTCTTCCTCTGTCAAATTTGATCCATGATTTCCAAGCTGCATACGAAAAAGAGTGCTATAAGAGAAAAACAGAAATCGAGATCCATCATCATAAAATTATCTTGTGTTAAGATCTAGAAACTTTCTAGTTAGGTGGAATTAGAATAAAAGGAAAAATCTCGGTTGAATTTGCAAGGCTTGCTAGTAAACTTGATTCTGCATTACAAACATACCTCTCTCAGAATCAATATAAAATCCAAAGCACTAAGAACTCCAACAAACTTCCCCTTGCAGAAGTCCCAAAGAGGAGCCATAGGGATACCCTGAAAATGGCTTAACTCAGAAAAGATATGTATCCAATCTCTTTATCAGCAGAAAGCAAATATGCATGAATCTTACCAAGAACTTAAGTAATATCCATGGAGAAATCTAGATACACGTACAGCTAGGAAAGGCTCTAAGAAGCAATTATTAATAAAAGAAAAGTATGGAGGTTTCCTCTTTCTCTCTTTCTTTGTCTTTCTATGGTGGCAAATTATGTGGCTATGCAGAACATGTTTCTTAACCAACAAAAAATCAGGAACCATTAAATGAAAATAACTATATTCAATCCACATTCCACAGACATCCCAAAACAATAACTAAATCCTAACCTCTGAATGAACTAAACAGATACCTGCTCAGACAGTATATGAAATGCTTGTTTTACAGGCAAATCAACATCCAAGGCAACAACCTGCAAGGAAAATCCGTCTAAATTAGTAAATTAGAAGTAAGACGCACTGATCAGAGACAACCATGCAGAGAAATGCATATATCATGAGGGAGGGCCGATAGGAATGCATCCAAACCTTGCCTGACTCAGGTAGTAACTCATAAGCAGTATGTGCTGCCAAGAATACCGAGATATGATGACGGGAGGCATGTACATCCTCTTCTGAAATCCTAGGCATTGGTTGATTCAATGTAACTGCAGAAATTCGATGCTGCATTGCAAAAAGGTACCAAAATCCACTTACACAAGAAAGTAAAAGGAAATAAAAAGGTATTAATGAATAAATAAATTGGCATATGCCAAGCATGCATTAAGAGCTAAAATGCAACAAGCAACAATCATATACAGACTACAGTGTTTGCAATGCATAACTAGATCTGAGACAACTTAAATAAAAAAAAAAAAGAATACCAAATCGTTAGAGTCCATTTGGCATTGCGATTGGAACTGCATTTGACTGCAAATGCAATGCCTAACAAGGTCAATTTTCGATAAAAAAATCTTGATCACAACAAATTGTTAGCAACCACTAAAAGCAAGTTCCTACTTGTTTTTGAGACCTACTTCTGCAATTATGATGAGTTTGCTTTTGATCACAATTTTTAATCTCAATCGCAATGATAAACTAGGCCTTAAAAAGGAAAAATATTTTCAGCAAAATTGCTATGTATAAAGTTAAGGAATATAACTGACTCTTACCCTGAGACCATCGTCCACTTCCATGTTGTTCAGTATCTCTGTACGAGGTTGTACCTGGGGGGCCTCTGCAGGTATAGGTAGAGTGTCAAAAGTGTTGACTATTCCATATTCACCATTCTTGTGAGGTTGCTGATCGTCATGTCGCCATTCACCATCAACAAGAAACTTGTACTACATGTAAGAACCAACACAAATGAGTAAATAAAATACAAAGAAGAAGGTCATGGCAAAAATATTTGGATCAACACGCTCCGGTAGCACTTGACATTGACAATAAAGCCATCCTAACCTATATACTATCAACAATAGTACTTAACATGCCCAACTAATAAAAATAGCACGGCAATTAGATTAAAACATTGAAAAATTAGAAAGTACCCATATTTCCAAAAAATTTGAATTTCCAATTCCTATAGAGCAAACTAACGAACCTCATGGCAACCATGTGGTACCGCACATACAGCTTGAAACACATTGGGGCAACCTTCAACCTGTGACATTGGCACGAGCTGCCCCGACCTTCATTTTCAAACAATTAACCATTAATTCTAAATTCTAAATACAAATCATAAGCCAAACACATAATAATTGAAAGGGAAAAAAAAAAAAAAAACAGAGATAATTAAAGTGTCACCTATTGAAAGAGCCAGATAGGAAGACACTTCTCCCACCATGTGGCCATGTAAATTGAATTGGAAACAGCACCATGCCGGCGGTGGTTGCTCTGTCTGCATCCCGGGCCGGATTCATATCCGAAGCAAACACTTGGCAGCCGCCTTTTTAATAGAATTAATTCTTTAACCCAAAAAAATAACAACTTCCTAGCAATCAGCTTCTTTTTTTAACAACTTTCTCGTCTCCCTTCAATCACTGCAAAAAGAAAGTGCATAAAGCAACGAGTATAACATCAAAGACTCGCCTTTTACTTGATTGTACGGACAAACCCTAACCCTTGAAATTCAAAAAGGGAAAATTTCAGTTAAATGTGAGATGAATAAAAATCAAACCTAAAAAGGGAATTGGAAAAAAGAACAGAAAAAAAAAGGCTAAATTTTTTTCGAATTTACTGAATGTGGGCGTGAAGATCGAGAGTGGCGTTTTTGCGATAGGATCGAATCTGATTTTCTTTTTTATTTTCCTTTTTTTATAAATATTTTTTTCTTTTTTTAATTTTGGAAAACCTAATAAAAGAAAAGATGAAAGTTTTGAAAGTGACGTTGAGATCGAACGGTAATTCGTCTTTTGTCTTTGGGGTAAAATATGAAGGAGATTTCGAGGCTTAAAGTGCTTTGGTGCACCCCACCACGTTTTTGTTCTCTACATAATTTTTTTAATTATTTTTTATTTCAAATTTGAAATGTTCCGGATATAAAAATTTAGTTAATTATATAATTTTATAAATTTTTGTATCGATAAATTAAAAAAATTATGTTTAAGATTTTTAAAAAATATTTAATTAATATCATCCTGATCTAATAAAAAAATTTTATTTAATCTTTTAAAATTTTAACAAAACCCAAAATTTTCATGTCTTTAAAAATTTTAACAATATTACAAAAAATACTGTTTGCTTTAAATAATTATAAATTTGTTTACAATTTGATAAAAAAAATTATAGTTTTAATAGCAAGAGCATTTGATTACAGCATATGAGTCGTTCGATTTTTTTTTTTTGTTTTAATAATTTGAGATAAAAACTTTTAAAAACTTTCAATATAAAAATAAAAAAATTTTAAAAATTTTAGATTATCTTTAAGTAAAATTATTTAATTAATTTTTTCACTTTTAAAAGTTTTTAAATATTCAACTTACCAGACATATGTATTCGCCAAATTAGATAAGTTACTCTTGTAGCTAAACCCTAAATCTAGAAATTTAATTGAGAAAAAAAAAATCTCATATCTTGTAAAATTTTTATAATATTATAAAAATAATTTATTTTAAGTAATTATAAATTCATTTATAAATTGATAGATAAAAATTATATCTTTAATAAAAAGAGCACTTAAATACAATATGTGAGTCTTTGAATTTTTTTTTTTATTTCAAAAATTGAAAGAGGGAAATTGATTGATTTCTTAATGAGGTTTCCAAGGTTACTTAAATGATGTTATTAAAGAGAAATAAAAATTTTTAAAAATTTACGGATATATGAATCTATAAATTTTTAAAATATTTGGATATATGAATTAAAAAAAATTTTAAAAATTTATAAATTTATAAATCTAAATATTTTTAAAAGCTTTTTAAAAAAGTAATTATGTAATTCATTTAAAAAATTTTTGAAAAAATGTGAAAAAAAATGGTGCAAATAAAAGTTTTTTATTTTTAAATAAAAATTATAAAGTAATTGTGTTAATTTAATATAAAATAAATTTCTTATTATATAATAAATAAATAGATAAATTTTATTTTGATTATTATATAATAAATTAATTAATAAATTTTTATTATCCCAACGTTTGCTTGGCTTGAGACATTGAGTTTTGCTTGGTTGGACCCACTACTCATTATTGACCAACCAAAATTGATTAGATTTTTTTTTTTTTTTTGGTTTCTTTTGGAT
The DNA here is from genome assembly GCF_002303985.1 of Durio zibethinus. Next base: position 1,498,392 of record NW_019168026.1, on the reverse strand, counting down.
TTTTATTATAGTGAGATATTAATGAAAGAATCTTTGTGATTAAATGATTGAGTTGAGGTATTTACTTTGGTTTTTTTTTTTCCTTCTTAGTAGTATAAATAAAGGAATTTTTTTATTTTATTTTTTATAAAATTTATTTGATAATGTGGCAAAAGCTTTTTTATACAAAAATATTGTTTTAATTACAAATCTACCACAATATCAATGAATTTTTAAGTTAAAAATAATAAAATTTTGATCAATTCAACACAAAATTAATTACTATTATTAATTATCATTTTGAGAAAATAAATGGATGACTTATAAGTAATCTAATTTATTTGCTTAATGTTTTTTCTAAAATAATAAAAGAATTCTTAAATTTATCACTTTAATTAAATAAATGTATGATTATATTATGCCAAAATCTTTAATTTTTAATTTTCGTTCAAAAAGTTTTTAATTTATAATTTGTATCTACACAATTCATTAATATTTAATTTGTCTTAAATAAACTTTTAATATAAATCTATCCATAGTTTTAAATAATTATTTATTTTGATATAAATAAACAAATTTTATTTAAATACAATAAAAATATAAAAATTTATATAAAAAACCAAAATAGTTCTTTTTTTATTTTAAATGAAATAGATGAACTTTTATTATGAAAATAGTACCAAAATGAATACACAACATTAAGGGAAAGTTTTCATCGTGCTACTATGATACTCCAATCTTATATTAAAAGATTTTGAAAATTTGTTATGATATATAAGTAAAAACTTAAATTTAAATTTATAATGCGTCTTTTATGAAACAAAATTATAAAACTTTTATATTAAAATAAAAAATATTTCACAAATTAAATGTGAATTTCTATAGCTACGAAATAAAACTTTTTGTATAATCAAGTTTAGGAATGAAAACAAACACTTGCACTTGATTGAATCAACAACAATATGTGATTTTACCATGATATTATATAAAGTAAATTTAACCATATTAAAAGATGATAAATTAATAATTAAAAAATAACTTTATGATTTTTTTTTCAACATAACTCTTATCATTTATAGTCATAGGAAAAAGTGTAAAAAAAAAAAGAAGAGGAGTTATTGTCATATGTAAATTGTTCAATAAAAAAAACAAAACAAGTTGAGGTTGATTGCCTTATTGCCACCTAATAATAAATTTTTTAATAAATATAAAATTCATAACACTTATTACTTGGATTCAACTCAAAGTGATGGGAGAAGAGTGGAGTTTGGGTTCAAATTACCTTGGCATTAATTCTTTTGTTGTAACCATTAATTTCTTTACTAAAACAACTTTTTAGTATGTGTTTGATATGGGATTTTATTGATTAAATTTTAATATTTTATTTTAAAGATTTCAAATTTAAAATTTTAAGATAAAATGTGATAAGTTTTACAAAAATTTAAAAAGATTATTTGCTATTGTATGTAAACCAATATGATTTATTAAAAAAAAAAAAAAAACTCATGCTATGAGATCACATTCTCTTCATTGGGAATGCTAATTAAATCTTTAAACTATAGTGAGGAGGAAAAATTATAATAGCATGCAAATCAAAACCATGATAAAGAAGATTTATTCATTAAATGAAAATGAAGAAAATTATAATTGAAAGGAGACTGAATTGATAAGAATTTAATTTTTTATTTTTAAGATTTTAATTTTATCTTTATTTTAATAATCATTTTGATGAACAATATATAAATTTCATGTAAATTTTCATTGAGATCTACATTATATTAGGGATTAGAAAAAAATAAAAAATAAAAAATTAATTTAAAATATTAGTGTTCGATTTGATTCAAATTGATTTTTTTATTTAGTTCATATTAAATTCAGATATTAAATATATATATATATATATTAGATTCAAATCAAATTTTATATCCATAGATTAAAAATAAAAAATGAATTGAATCGAATTATATATTTTATTAGTTTTTATATATATTTTAAAATTTTATAAAATAAAAATAATAATTTTATATTAAAATAATACATAAAATTTTAAATTTAAAAACTAATAAAAATTGAATTAAATAAAATTGATAAAATTCGATTCGATTTAGATTAGATTGTATAAAAAATCGATTTGAATTCGAATCGAATTTAAAAAATTTATAATATTATATAATATTTTAAAAAATAAAATTTAATTTAATTTAATATGAACTATTATCATCTATCGTGGTTTGAAAAAATATAATATCCTTTCACCTAAATAATATATAAAAAGAGGAAACCTCTAAAAACCAAGAGTTGCCTTAAGTTAGAAGAAAAGAAAATTCTCTATTGCTTTACAAAACATGAAGGATTGGAATAGTCACGGTCATGGAATTTTTATTGCACAACCAAACGCCAACAACAAAGTACATGAAAATCAACTTCCAAGTGACACCAATTAAACGGTGCCGTTTTAGCAACAATCACAATTTGTCAATCTTTCCCACGCTCCTGCCTCCCACGCGCCATAACAGAAATGGAGTCGATAAAGTCAGTCCCCGTATAAAAAATGAAAAAGAAGGGCAAAAGGGGAAGAAAATACGAAGAAAAGAAAAAAAAAAGGAAAAAAATTCCCAAATTAATAATTAAAAGAATATATAAAAGAAACCAAAAACACAAAAACCACAGCTCTTTGTCTGCTGTTTTTTCTAGAAAGTGTGAACAATTTTCTAGAACCAAAAAAGAGTAAGGACCGAAAAACGAACTTGACACCGCGACGCGTAACGAGTCAATCCCGAGTCGGCGGCATTGGTCGATCAGCTTCTTTCTCCATCGTCTGATCATCAATATATTTGATCGTGAGTTAAAAAGAATTGGAATATTAATTGATCAATGTTATCAAAGTGATTAATTAAAAAAGGGTTATTTATTATATATATTTTAAAATTTGATAGGATCCAAGTTGGTTTTGGGAGATTCATTTGTGGGTTTTGGTGGGTTTTTTTTGAATATTTTATTGGTTTTTTGTTTTTAATTTTGGTGATGTTGGATTTTCGGGAGGGTGGGGAATTGGAGGGTTGAGGGGTTAAGGTTTTGGGGATTAGGGTTTGGAGATGGATGAAAGTTCTGAGCTCGAAGAAGGAGAAGCTTGTTATCACAAAGATGATGACGGTAATATTAACCCCGATACAGCCTTCTCTTACATTGTAAGGGTTTAATTTTTGTTTTTTTTTTTTTAATAAAAATTCAATCTTTTATACACCTGTTTTCTCTTTCTGAAACTGGGGATTATGCTTCAGTTAATGCCATTTTAGTTTTTGATACGAATTATGCTTAATTCCGAGTGTGATTAATTATTTATGGTACTTTGTAGGTAATGCAATGCTATTAAGCTTTCTTGCTAGGAATGGTTAATTTGAAATAATGCTTAATTTTGGGTTTGATTAAGCATAGAAGGCAATTACTAATTATAATGAGTTGTGGCTCTTTATATGCATTAGAGTTCTATAAGGCTTTAACTTTGAGTTTATTTGTGGTATATGACCATTGATTCACTAATACAATTTCTTGAGAAATGAAGGCAGTGGCGAAATTGACGATTGTGATTGAGATTTTTCACTTCTTTGCATACTTATTACACAAAAGTGTTATTTTGACATGTTTTCATATACAAATACTTGGCTTAGTTAGGTTAATTTTTCATCACTAGGAATGTTATAAAACAACTAGAAGAATATGTTTTAAAGGTCTTTTGCATGCCTTTGTGCAGTTTTGTAGCTATTTATGCAATGTGATAGTATCAATAATGACAAAGAAGATACAACATTGTCATCATTTCCCCCTTGTGATCTGTGGGCTAAAACTTTGAAGTCAGTTTACAGCCAAGGTATAGAAAAGAAAGTAAATAATAGGCTTCACTTCATAAAGTAATTGTCCTCTTTCTCTGCAACAATTTGATGAATAAAAAGTTCCTTGCCTGGATGATCTTTGATACTTCCTCAACATTTGGAATTTTTTATGTTGATAGTGTTTGTTTGACAATGACATGTGGTTATCTAAATCAGTTCTTAATTTATTTGATCTAATTTGTATTGAAATATTAAACTATGATTTGCTCATATTATTGAGCTTCTGAAAAGAATGGACTTCTAGATGCGTATAATAGTTGGCTTGTTTTGCCTGTTATTGATGTACTTTAATCTGGTCTACATTAACTTTCAAAGTTCTCTATGTTATTCCATTAGTAATGTGGGATTTAATTTCTTAAAGGATGAGAAGATTAAAAACGTTTTGGGCCATTTTCAAAAAGATTTTGAAGGCGGGGTTTCTGCAGAAAATTTGGGTAAGTGGTTGATCAGAGTTTTAACAAATTTCAAGTACTATTCAAGCTTAATGTTTTTCATTGAAGATGATGATCTGGACTTATATTTTTTCAGGGGCAAAATTTGGTGGGTATGGCTCATTTTTACCTACCTATGAACGTTCTCCTCCAAGATTATCATGTCCAAAGACACCACAGAGAAACTCCAGCACACCAAGGTCTCCCAACAATTTATCTATGGAGGTATATGGACAATATCCCTACTATAGTTTGGTCATTTCTTTTTGAAGCAGATGTCCATAGCTGTGGCATAGACAGCTTTATGAAATTTTAGTGCTATGGGTTGTGTTACCCTACAGGGTGTATCTCAGAATTTTAAAGCTCCTCCAAATACACTCCCAACTGGGAGAGCTGTGAATGCTTCCTTCCCAACTGGAAATATTGCAGCTAAACATGATTCACATTTGTCTTCTGCTCAAGTTGTTGAGAAGTCTGCCTTGAAGGATGGTAGTTTTAACAAAGCAGGGATTCCCAGTGACCGTAAGACATTGAAGGTTCGAATTAAGATGGGCTCTGATAATAAAGCTCAAAAAAATGCTGCAATATATAGTGGCCTTGGGCTTGATTGTTCTCCATCTTCGTCTTTGGGGAACAGTCCTGAGGAAAGTGGAGGAACAGTGAAGATATCTCAGGAAACCACTAGTGAATCATCCACTAGAATTCTTCAGGTAGAGGTTTCTCTTGGTTGTATTCAGTGTCTGCGTATGAAATAAGAAGGATGCATTGATATTTTATGCCTTTAAACAGGTTATGACTTCCTACCATGTCCCTGGTGGTGTACTTATATCTCCTCTTCATGACAGTCTGCTATGCTTATTAATAAAGGAAAAGGAAAGACCTTCTAGAGATAATAAATCTATCCTGTCGATTAAAGCTTGTCAAAAACATTCTTCTGGGTTAATAGACGAGTCCAAACAATTACATGAGAAGAAAACAAAATTCTTAGTGGGGAAAAGTGCAAAGCTGGTGGAATCAAAGCACAGAAATCGCGTGAATGTTGAGAATGACAAAGCATTGCTAATAAAAAAAAAGTCTGAAAATGAGATTGCAGGAGGGAAGGAGTTGTTGCCCACAGCTCTAACTAATTCGGTGAACATTGCTGATTCTATGGAAGCCACTGGTAGGGCATGTGATGTTTCTGCAGAAGCTAATCAGGATGCACCAAGAGGTAGATTATTTTCCTCTGACTCGGCAAAGGAGGATTCTTTGGAGTCAATATCTGGAAGGAGTAGAGCTAGTGGCAATAAAAAGAAGCAGGATGCACAGAATAGTTCAGTTGAAAAGGGTTGGGAACGGAGTGTAGTAAATTCCCATAAGAATGCTTCACTTGACCCTGGGGACAATGTTTGGAGCAAATGCTACCAAAATTCTGCCCCTTTAAAATGTAAGGAAGATTCAAAAATGAAGGTTGGTCACATAGCTACATTTCGTGTAAAAAATAAAATAAACATTCCCTCTGAGAAGGAAAAGACATTGTTTGAGGGCAAAAAGAAGTCCAAAGGTAGCAAAAATACTGGACGTATAGCAGATTCGATGAAGGAAAGTTTGAGACTTGATGTGGGTGAAACAACTAAAAATACCACTAGTTCTAGTCAGGGTTTTTCTTCAGGTAAAAGTAAGATTCAAAAGTTGAAGTTGCGGAAGGATATTAATAAGGTCCGAGATAATCATAAAGATGCACTGAACACAAATTTCGAACAGAAAAGTGACCAAATGAAGCTGACAACGAGGCCCTCTCAAAATAGGCCAAAAGATTCTGGTCCATTGGCTTTTGAGACTCAGCAGAATGGCTATTTGAATAAGTCAAAGGAAATATTTAGTGGTAGACCAGTAGATAACCAGCTGTCCGAAGTGGATTCTTTAGGTTTGGTTCCTCAGGTCACTGATAAAACACTTGCCTCTCAGAGAGCAGCACCATTAACAACTGCTTCTGTAGTCATACAAGAAAATTGGGTTCAGTGTGATCATTGTCACAAGTGGCGACTTTTGCCCTTTGATACTAGACCGGAGCAACTCCCCGAGAAGTGGTTGTGTAGCATGCTTAACTGGCTGTAAGTTCCTTAGATGAGTATCAAATAAAGTTTTTGTTGCATATGCCTGTCTCTTTGTTTGACCACATGCTATGTGTGTGTTTGTGTTTGTGTGCACATGGTCCTAGATGTGCAAATAAGTAGAAATACCTGGTGAATGATAGGTACATGCTTAGATGCATTGGCTACGTGTGTGAACACATGCATTTATATTTTGCTTTTGCTGATTTTTGTTGTTGAAATTGTTGCATAGACCCAGAATGAACCGGTGTGACATTAGTGAGGAGGAGACAACAAAAGCTCTCAATGCATTATACCAGGTTCCGGTTGCTGAAAATCAAAATGACCCTCGAAATCATGCAAATGAAACTACGTCAGTAGTTACTTCAGCTCATCTCCGGCATCTTGATCAGAACAACTCTAGTGTCTATTCTCATGTGTCATCTATTCGAGGGAAGAAGAAACATGGCCTGAAGGAAGTGCCCAAAGCAGGTAGCCGTGGCCTGAGTCAGATGTCAAACTCTAAAAATAACCTACTGCAGGAATCTTTTGAAAGTAGGAGCTTAAAGGACATGACCCAGGTCCCTGTTGAATCAAACCTCATGACGAAATCCAGCTTTCAACAGAAAGAAAAACATCCAGTTGGAGGTATTTAGTCGACTTTAGAGCCTTTATTTCACTATCAGTCAGGCTTTTATATTAAGAGTATTTATTTGTTTATCTGTGGGCGTTGTTTCATTGTAGGTGAGACCAAGCAAGCAAAGATGAAAAACAAGAGGGACTCTGGTCTATATGCATATGAAGGTTCAAAGAAAACCAAAACAGATGTTATACACACTTCTGATAAACATAAGAGTTCTAACTTGGACCCTAGAAGGGTGGGCCTTAATTCAATCACTGGCTTACCAACTCAAGCAAATGGAAGAAGTGTGCAGAATTATAAAGAGTGCTCTAGTTCTGGGGATGTAAAGCATGACATGAAAGAAAGATCAGTAGTTTCTGCGAAGAAACTTGTGGATAAAACTCAGGCCTTGTCTGATGGTGGGTCATTAGACGGGAGAATATGTGATAAAAGGGCTTCTTTGAAGAAAAGGAAATCAGAGGACTGGCTGGACAGTCAAAATGGGAATGAGTTATATATGAAGGAAGAAACTAGTGAGAGTGGCTTTGGGAATGAAAAGAAGTCACGAGTTTCAAAGATTGAGGGGAAGCAGTCCCATAGAAATGATGGTGATGGTACATCAAACAGGAAAACTATGGATCATTTGATTGGTGGCATTGAAGAAGTCAGAAGTATTGATCGGAACCAGCCACTAAGTAAGCTCAAGAAAAAGTTCTCATCTCAAAAAACTTTGGGTGGCCTTGATTCATCGAGAAGAGATTCTGGAACTGGACAAATTTTAATAGCAGCAACTTCTAGCTCTTCAAAGGTTTCTACTTCTCGTAAAACCAGATCAAACTTTGAAGAAGCAAGGGATTCTCCAGTTGAATCAGTTTCTTCATCTCCCATGAGGACCTCATTTCCAGAAAGGCTTGCATCAACAGGAGGGGATGGTTCAGGGAAGGATGCTGCTGCAAGTAGTGGCATTCCTGTAAGTGGCAATTTTAGACAATGTTGGGATGGAGAAGTTACTGTTGAGGTTGTTCAATGTGGTACAGAAACGAAGGAGAAAGTGCTGGGTGATTTTAACCCCAAATCACATAAATCTTCTAACCTGGATTATCGGGATAGAGATTCTATTAGCAAAATCAGCATTAAAACTAAGCCTTCTTCAAGATTGGAGAATAGCCATTTGCTCAATGGTGATAGTCATTTCACAGAAAATGGGCGGCTTGCTATAAAATGTTCGCATGGTGAGGATAGAGTGAACAAAGAGTGCCATGACAATTCATTATTTTCTCAGAAATCTGACAAGGGTTCCACTTTACAGACAAAAGACAGTAAAAGAAGTTTTGCTGTGGATAAGATTAAGGTTTATGAGGCAATGGATGAACCGGAAGATTTATGTTCCAGAAAGAGCATGAGGTATCAATCTGATGCCTACCCCAATGGTCATGCATGTCTTCAAGAATCAATTACTGATTGTAAAGGCAATTTGCCTAAATCTAGCAAGGATGGGAAGAACTGTGTTGGAAGGAGGGATCCTTCAGATCAATGGTCAAGTGATAGTAGAATGGAGATCAAGTCAAATATAAAGCATGATGGATTTGATGTAAAATCTGCTGCTCTGTGCAGCACAGAAGGGAACACTGCCCCCGAGAAAAACCTCCAGGATTTTAGTGGTCAAACTAAGGTAATGCAAGTAGAGATAAGAACTGGAATGCCAAAATCGTCCTTGCATTGTGAAGTTGAAAGCCAACAAGAAACAAAAGGTCATCAAACAGTACCAGAAACCCAAAAGGGAGTTATCTCTGATGGGTTTCCAGTTAACGGCTCTGGCAATGTTGATGCTTCCACGGCTTTAAACCAGCCTGGAAAAGCTGGCAGCAAGAATGGATCTGCCCACAGTTTGGGACAGCAAATGCCTGAACTGAATGTGGTCAGGGGCTTCAATTCTCGCAGTCATGTGAGAGTAAATTCTTCCAGCCAGACAGCAACTAGTACCCTGAATGATGCTAAAGAGCTTAGAAATTATGCCGATCGTCTTAAGGTTTATTTTCAGATTTTTTTCTTGCATAGATATGCCACTTTTGTTTAAGTTATAAAAAGAAGGTTTTTGCTATCCTAACTGTGACTACCATTTTATTGTCCTCTTTCAGAGTTCTGGTTTTGTTTTTGAAAGCAATGAAATTTACTTCCAAGCTGCCCTTAAGTTTCTTGGGGTTGCTGCCCTTCTAGAGACTAGCAATAGTGAGAGCAGCAGACTTGGGGACATGAACCAAATGCAAGTGTATATCACTGCCGCTAAACTTTGCGAGTAAGTGAATGTTTCAAAAGTGATTGGAAACTGTTGTTTCTTGAACTTCAATGGGTTTTTGTGTTTATAGTTACATAAGCGGTGTTGATTATCCCTATTATCTTGCTCTATGCTGAAATTCTCAAGTTCACAGAATGTGTGCCCAAGAATACGAAAGACGCCAAGAAATGGCTGCTGCTGCTTTAGCCTATAAATGCATGGAGGTGGCATACATGAGAGTTGTTTATTGCAAACATTCTACTAACAGCCGAGAGCGGAATGAGTTGCAAGCAACTCTACAGATGGTTCCTCAAGGTAAGAAGTCATCTGATGGGTATATATCCTAACTTGTTTCTCCTTCTGTGATTAATTAAACATCCCTATAGATGGCTTGAATCTTCTATTTGGTGATGTCTACCTTTAAAGTTTGAATCATATGCAATAAGTGGTGCTATCTATTGGGGGGGGGGGGGGGGGGGAGGAGGGTTGTGGTCTATTTATTTGAGGGCAGTCAACAGTGCATGTGGCCATTTTAGGTTCCATTTGAAGCTAACATGTAGGCATTTCATAGTTCGTTTTCCTTTCCTACTGAACCCTGATTGTGCTAGAGCCCCAATTGTTGTTGCATATTATGCTGTAAGGGATCTAAAATAAAATATTCATCATAAACAGGTGCTTTTTGTTTTGTTGAAGATGCAAAATTAGTTACTAAAATTGTTTCCTCCATGTTAATTAGTAGTCTCATGTTGTTGCTTGTCACATGTTAATTGTATCTTTCCAAATGGTTTCTTTCAGGTGAATCTCCATCATCTTCTGTATCAGATGTTGATAATGGCTTAAATAATCAACCAATGGTGGATAAGGCTCCGTCAGCAAAGGGTAATGTTTCTCATGTTGCTGGAACCCATGTCATTGTTGCTAGAAACCCCCCAAGTTTTGTTCGGCTACTTGACTTCGTAAGTTGATTCAGTCTGACAGTGCCAATCTCTCCCTTTCTCCTCTCTTCTCTCTCTCTCTTGCTTCTTTATGATTTTATATGTTTTATTAGGCTGTGATCTACACAGGGTATTTATTTCAGTGTATATTGGAAACTGCCTATAAAATATTCTTTGCTCCAAGAAAGTTCCAAGTTAGTTGAACGCCAATTATTATGGAGAACTTGTAAAGTTTTTATTGGGTGGTTGGGCTTTGAATATATGTGGTTTTGGTGGAAATAAGATGATAATCTGAATGAAGATGCGTTAGAAAGGGTAATGAGAATGCTTAGCCACTGGCCCTTCAGTATATATTTGCATTTTCTGACTAGGGTGCTTAGGGAAGGTAGGTTCTTTCTGAACTTGCTGGTCGAAGAACCAAATTTTGATTGCTTGAAATATCATTAGATGGCCCTGCTATATAATTAAGATAGGGAGTTAATATGATTGGTTTTCTTGACTGTCCAATAGATTGATGTCAATAGCCTGGCCAAGCTTGTTGGTAGACTTTTAATGTCAGGCTTACGCTGTTTTCCTTCTTGAATAGTGCTTGTTATTCTCTGGTTTAGAACAAGGGATATGTTGAAAGTTTGCCTGTGCTGAAGTCTGCCCAAAGATCTTTATTGTAAACTAAAGCTAGAAATCATTCAGTACTGGTCCTGGATAACCACCGGTATAATCTCATATGAACTTGATAAGAATACCCTGTCACTCAATGTCTATATTAGCTAATAAGGTGGTTCAATTAGGTAAATGTGTTAATATGTAACTGTTCTGCAGACACAGGATGTAAGTTTTGCAATGGAGGCTTCAAGAAAATCCCAAAATGCTTTTGCAGCTGCTATTTCCTCCCCGGAAGAAGCACAAAATACAGAGTGTATTACTTCTGTTAAAAAGGTGATTGATTTCAGCTTCCAGGATGTGAACGGACTTGTATGTTTGGTTCAGCAGGCTATGGAGACCATAAGTTGTTCTGGTTTTGGTGGTGCTAGAGATTAAGTCAACTCTGTACATATTATGTGTTTTATGGTTTATAACCCCCAATGTGGATTGGAGAAGAAAGGGGACAAACATGCCTACTTAAACCTGCATTTGGAAACAAGGAAAGGCGTGTGTTGCTAACAGCCTGTTGCCTCTATGTACATGTGTACAAAGTGAGATTTGGTTTGCAAATTTTGTAACGTATATTTTATATGTTCACCTTCTTGACATTGATAAGAGCACAGCATGTTCACCCTTAAATTTTCTGGGTTGGCGAAGAGGAAAAAATTCTAGCTTGTTCGGCAAGAGATTTGGAGTGCTATGTAAGATGTCAGTTCCATAGAGTACTATTTTTTTTTTTTTTGGCTCCATTGTTTTGGGGCCTGAGGAAAAGAGTATATATAGAGGTTGGAAATCATTAGGCAACCATTTTGAGGAGGTTGAATGCTAATATAGTGTTGACTACTCATCCATTTATTCATTAATATTGGTTCTCTGCTCTGTTTACAATTTGTTCAAAATTTTATTGGATTGGAAAATGATATCCCTTTGGAAAGGTTCCTGCATTTTTTTTGAGTTATCAAGCTTGAGGTGCTTGAGATAATTGTGCAAGTTTCAAACTCAGAGAAGAAATCTGCATATTCAGGTATGCAATATTTAATATCATGCCATATTCTTCAAGCATATTATGTGAAATTAACATTTGACAAGAACTTATGATGATTGTGGTGGTGCTTTCCTTCCTCTCTTCTTTTGGTTTGTTTTGATTACTCTTCTCAGAACTACGGTAGATAATGGCAGTCATTTTCTTATAAGTCGGGATGTAAATAATAACATGCACTCGTTTCAAATAGAATGATTCAAAGAGTTTATATTCCTTTAGGAGTAGAAGGGAGCACCGAGAGGAGGGTGGTTAACTAAGCATCATCTCGGCTATAGATAGACGTAGTAATTCATGTATTCTTGTCGTGTAAAATATGAATAATTTATATATTCTTGTTGTGTTTTAATCTCAATTATATATATTTTTTGGGTGATGAATTATGTCTAATCTTGTTGAAGGCTGCAATTTCTTGGGTTCACTCAGTGGCTTGTAATGCTTTGTTGAAAGTTGCCATCGCTCTTGGGTTCACTCAAGTCTATCTTTATTGTAATATTTTTAAATTTTACAAACAAAAAATTAACATATATCTTATTAAAATATATTTATAAAATTAATAATTAAATGAATACCCACGTGATAATATTTTATTCCTGTTTATAAAATTTAATATAATTTCTTCAGTATCAACAGTTCGACATCATCCATCATGGTTTCTGAGTTTTTAGCAGTTTTTTGATATATGATAGATATAACTCTTGTACGGTAGATAAGTGCCTCATTGAATTTAGTAATTTGTTTGATTGATTCGATTAATTTTGAATTTAATTATTTGATATTAAATTAATTAAATTAAATTATTTTATTTTTATTAATCAAATTAAATTTATAAATTTGAAAAATTAATTGATTGAGTTTAATTTAATGGGTTTGATTAATTTTTTTGATTAATCGAATAATAAATATATTTAAATTAAATTAAATTTTAAATAAATTAAATAAAATTATTTAATAAAATATTTAAATATTAAAGTATTATGTTAAATAACAACTTAAAAAATTAAGTAATCCATTTTATGTATTTTTTATTTTATAGTTAGATCATATTATAATTAAAATTTTGATTAATTTAATTTTTTAATTAAATTAATTGAAAATTAAAATTTTTTTAAAATTATTTTTATTAATCAATTAAAATTAATTTAATGATCAATTAATTCAATCAAATCAATTATGAACACCTCTAATTGCATTATTAGTCTTTAGGGGCAGCTTCAAAACGTAGGAAGATGATATCAGCAAGTTGGGCCGCCATACAATTCAAGCTTTGAAAAAAGTAGCAGGTGTCACAAAAAAACAAAAAGGTTTAGAAAAGGACCGAAAAGTGGCATTACTTTCCACCGGTAAGGAGAAAGTTTCTATCTAACAAAGTAAGAGAAGAAAGTGTGAGATGTCCCAGGGACAGTTTTGGCGTTCATGGTGGCAGTTGCTATTTTTGTCGAGTTGGGACTGTCAAAAAAACCGATTATTTTGCTTCCATTCACATTTTTTTTGTCACCATTTAGCAAGCCATTCATTGAATCTCCTCGTAATTTAATACTAGACAATAACAAGTTCCATTTTCCTACTTTAAAAAATAAAACAAACCAAAAAAAAAAAAAAAGAAAAAGAAAGAAAGAAAGCTTCATTGGAAAAGTAAATAGGACAAATTAGAATATTTATGATATATAAAAAATTAATAATTCATATTTTTATGTTATATTTTACACAAAAATTATACATCACAATTCGTATTAATATAAAAACGTAAAATTTATATATTTTTTATTTTATTTAATCTATTTATAATTTTTAATAAAATTTTAAATAATATATTTTTTATATATTTTATTCATATAATTTTCATGTTTTATCACTGTATTGTATTTAAGATTGCTATTAAGATTGCCACGAGAAGTCAATATTGGTGGACATCCCACTGCCATCAACCTTGATGAATGCTAGAGTATGCGGATCTTTTATTAAGCTTATACAATAAGAACCACGTGAATAACACCAAGTGAACCCATTATGAAATTGTGACAAAATTTGAACAGAAAATGAAATATATACATCTCATGACTATTAGTGATTAAATATAATCATCATTAAAATTAAAAATTTAATATTTTATCGTCAAATCACAACAATTTCAATTTCACTATACCGATATTCTCTGACTTAGATCTTTAATAATTATTCAGTAAAAATATGAACCATCCCAGTTATCACAATCTGATACAAGAAGTCAGCCCAAGAAGTGAATCAAGCAGGCAAAATGGACATAGAAGTTTTGAAATAAAAGAGAACCCTTTGCCTAATGTGTAGCAGAAGTTAAGATTGCCTAATTCTCTTCCCTAAGTTTGTTTCAATCTTACCAAAATGAAGTAAAACTATGGAGCAAGTGGGCATCCAGATCGCACCCTCTAGCTAGCTATGGCAGATGCTTCCGACCACACTTTCTCATTAACTTTCTCATTAACATGCTCAACTGGTTAAACCAAGGAAGGAAATGGTCCTGCAAGAAAACAGTATGGACAAAAGCATAAAATGCTTGGTGCATTCAGAAAGACCATTCCTAACATTTCCGAAACTTACAATCATTATGGTGCTTGAGTCTATAACTAAAATACACAATTTTTTTTTTTTAATATTTTGGTGGGGAGGGGGGCAAAACAAACAAGCATCAACTAAGTCATGAAATGGGCTTTGCAGTAATAAGAAACCAAATACTAGATGGTCTCCTGCTGCCCTGGACTATATTATGGGATCAATTATAATTTCTCCAGGTTGATTTCATAAGTTATGGAACTAGGCCACACCTGGCTCCTACTGTACAAGCATCTTAGCTCTGCTAAGCAGTCACCGAAAGCACTCATCAGGTGGCATCTCGTTATGCTTGTGCCACTTTCACCGCGAACCCATTTTGAGCTATTTGCAGCAGCAATAGTCACCACTTCATTGGGATAATGACTAGGCCATATCATGCCAAGTACCTGAATATATTGGGGTTATCCTTGTCCCTCTCAAGATAGTCTCGAGTAATCAGGTCCTCAATTCGCTTTTTGATCGCCTTAAAATCAGGCTGCAAATTTCAAATTTTAGTTAATACAACCACGTATAGCAAGAAAGTAACGGCAGACAACCATGCATATGCCATACAAGAGGAAAAGAGTCATATAAGAACCTTGAACATGCGGCCCAACTGCTCTACACACTCCATAACCAACTGCTGGTGACCCAGAACTTTCCTACTCTTCATGATGCGCACAATTGAGGCATCAATGGCATACCTTCTATCCTTGTCCACATCTTTGATTACTTTCTTCTTCTCATCCACAGGGGGGAGAGGAATCTGAATTTTAAACAAAGAAATGCATTAGAAGATATCATTTAACCAAAAGGAGAGTACGAACGAATATTGGTAGGTTTTTTTTTTTTGTTAAACAAGTACCTTGATCCTCCTCATTTTATCAGTAAATTTGGAGTTGAACTCAAAATGATCAGTGGAAGAGATGGTTTTCGTGCTTGGTTCCTTGTTAAGAATTTTATACTTCGCACATGACAGGGAATGTAGAAGTCTAACTACATCATCATCAGTTAAGTTCAATTGTGTCATAATCTCTGAATAGCTCAACCTATCTGAAGTATTGAACAGCAGTAAGGCAGAGGCCTACAAACCATGAAGATTAGGTATTAGCAAAAAAATTCAACTCCATCCGGCTAGTTAAGAAACAGATAAAAGACTAGAAATAATCTTTTTGACCCTATTACCTGATATGTTGTGACAATCAACTCCGTCGTTTTTGGTTCAAACTTCCCGATAAGGTTACAAGTACCCAAAGAATATATCCAAGTAAGTTTTCTATGTTTTGTTTTTGTCTGATAGAATTCCCTGAAAACTTCAACACACTTAATCTAAAGAGATTTTTGAGGACGAAGGAAGGAAAAAGAAAGAAAATTGGTATTAGTGACTTCCAGTAAACCTAAACTGGCAAGTTACAAAATACTCTTGTTTGCGACATCTATAAGCGTACCATCTCAGCAGGAAGGTTGAGATCAAAAGACTTGTAACTTGGCCAGAAGCCAGTAGTCAAAACAGTTACTGTCAAGTCAATCCCTGGATTTACATTTGGATTATTGCTCAAGTACTCCTCAAAACTTGCCTGGTTTTCCCTCGCCAACGTCAAATCTGTGACCTAAAGAACAGAGAAGCAGTTTAGAAAGAGATCTATTTGAGACATTAAGGGGGTGTTTGGTGCACAAGATAATGATAAGATATAATAAGATGATATTATGAATAAAATTATATTAAATAATATCATCCTAACTTGCATTTGACATTAGCAAGGACTATTATAGAATAATTTTATTTATTGGTCAAAATTATCCTTCCTTAAAATTTATACAATTTAATTATTGAGGTAATTCTTAAGGGTATAATAGTATAATAGAATATGTAAGTTCAATCCTATCAATTAAAAATAATCCTCTCTGCATTGGAAGGATTGAATCATCTTATGCCAAGAGGATGATTAATTCTCCTTACAATCCCATCCCTTTCTTTAGATACAAACCAAACATAATACACGATGATTATCAGCCTATCCTATCCTATCCATCATCCTATGCACCAAACATGGCCTAAGAACATTTGCAAATAAGAATAGAAGGCTTTCAGTTCAAAAAAAGATAATATACGGCAACTGACCATTCCCTCCATCTTTGAGGTGAACTGACCGCCACACTGTTGTTTTAGCTTTGTCAAAATACTTCTCTCATGGTCATCATTAGCACTCTTGTCAAAAAGAAGCCTTCGAGCAAGCTTTTTCCTACCAACAATAAATCGCAAAAACAAAATCAGCTGAAAATTCAAGAGCCAAATGAGTTCCATCTTCAAATAAAGCAAAACATCTACCTATAGAATTCAGCAAACAAGTCCTTGTCACTAATATAAGCAAGTAGTTTCACAACCTGAAAATTAACAACAATAAGATTATGAAGTGCAAATGTAACAAGTCTCAAAAAGTAGATAGAACACTGTGGAAGAGCCCAACCAAACCTTTTCAAGTGTTTCTTCGATTGCTTCATCACTCAATTTCTCACTTCCACCTTTCTTGAGAATATTATCACAAAAAGTGGCAAGTAGCTCAGCACTTGAGCTTCCTGCAACACCTTTGTTGCAAAAGACTTCAAAAGCCTCCTTGAGAGCCTAGAGAAAATAGGCAATATTGAGAATATCAAATATAACACGGGACTTATCTTGAAAACTTATATTCAAAACACTATCTATTACAGACCTTGTGAAACAGAGTATGAATTTGAAAACAATCATTGACATATGCTAGGTATTTGTCATGCAG
The DNA here is from genome assembly GCF_002303985.1 of Durio zibethinus. The sequence continues at coordinate 1,481,165 of NW_019168026.1, read as the reverse complement.
CTCAATCACTTTCCTCACAAAAACCTGAAAACCACAAACAAAAATCAACTTCCGTACCTTGAAACAGTCTAGGCCATGTAGATAATAAGTGAATATTTTACCTGCTCTTGCATGCCAACCACATCCTTTTTATCTGCCTATTTAAGGGAGAAAACATTTTGGTATGATTAGAGATAAACTTAAATGATATCAATATTAAATTCTTATTCTTGAACAAAATGAAACTTTAAAAGATTTGTATACTATAAGCTAAAAAATAATGACAGTTAAAAGAAGCTAAAAAAAACCTTTAAATGATAGCAATACAAACCTTTTTGTTGCTTGCAGCATCCTCAGCCTGTTTGACCAAAGCTGTGCCTTCAGCAGTAACATGCTGAAGTAGAAATGAGACCATATTTTTTAAAATGGTGAAAGAAGGGAAATAATATGTAAAGGAAAAATAGATGAAATGGGATAAGAAACAAGCATTCAAGTGAAAGGAATAAAACAAGGTATGCTATACTTGAGGTGCTTGTTAACATAACATAATTTTAAAAAAAAACTAAGTAATAAATTAATCGGTGGACAGGACAAGAAATAGTTAACCTGTTTGAAAATGCTTGACACAGGATCTAACCCTCGAGGAATTTTAGAAAAGAGTCTAAACATTCTTGATAAATCCTCCACCTAAAAGTTAAAAGAGAAAGGTGATCATTGGTTAACTAGCTAACAAATTAAGAACAAAATAAATAACATATCATGCGGTAAGCACCTTGTCATCTCTGAGCAATGCATGGCATCCAGAGTGCTCTTTATCAAGCAGTTGGTTTGCACATACAGATAACACCTCATGTTGAACTTTCTATAAAAGATAAAAAACTTCATAAGAAACAACATTTTGGAAAAAATTTAGTATCGCTTTTGAAGTGTAAGATTATCTCCAAGACCAAAGGATGGATTCATATAACAAAAGCAAATACCAACCTCAAGTAGTTTTGTCTCACTACTAGAATGCAAGTAATGTGAGACCCTATCTTTCTCTCGTTTTAAACACTCCTCAGCCTGAAATGAGAAAGCAAAATGAATTATTATACACTATTTAAGTGGACAAAAAAAACTGTTTGACATATAATCATATATAATGCATACTTTCAACATATAGTCTGGACAAGAATCATCTAAAATCCAATTTGAAGCCTTCCTTGAATAATATGCAGCTGTATCTTCAAGCACAGTGGCCTCAAAGTCATTCTCATAGCAATCCATTTGCCCCATTCCGATTTCAACGAATATATCTAAAACATTCTTCAACAAAGCTCGATCAATCTGCTCACCCTCACGTTCTTGATCAATCTGATTTCAGATTAGGGTGTTTGTTACTATCATTTGGTCAAAAACAAAAAAGGTGCACAATAAATATGGAAAAGAAAACTGAACTCACAAGAGAAATTACAGCATCCCTCACTTTTGCATTTAGCTCTTGGTAGACCTGAAAGCACCAAAAGTGCACACATAAGATGCCAATAGTAATCTGCATGCAAGGAAATACAATGGCAGTATCACAGCAAATACCAGTTTATACCAGTTCTCGGAAACATGTGAGTCCAACTTCATTAAGGGGAGGCAGTGACCTCCGAGCAATAAAGTAGCGATCAAGATAATGGAAGAACCGAGAAAGCCACCTAACCATTACTTTATGATTAGCCCACCTTTTCACGAGCTCTCTTAACATAAACTCGTCATGCTTTTCTCGTAAAGATGGAAGTACCTATAGAAGAAATATTTAATGAATTGTGTTATTAAAGAATCAAAAATGAAAAGATATAGCACATTCAACAAAATGTTCAACAATGAACAAAAGTATATTAAAATGACAATCTATTATCCCTACAACATTACTTACTCAGCTACATTGACTTTGCTCCTAGCAATGGCTTTTCTTAAAATCTTACAACTAAAACTAATTCAAGTATGATTCATCTGCCTCCAAAGCAGGCATATTTTTTCATTAAAATAAAGGTAACTATATATTTTAGATGGGGCTCGGAGTGAGAAGAAGGAGGAGTTGGTAAGGCACTTTCTACACTACCAATAAATGCATAAGTGATCATCACTTCTAAACAAATAAGACAAAGAACAAAAGAAATTCAAGGCATTTGATTCATCTGCTGCACAAATCTTTCAACTAGCTTAAGCTTATTTTAACAGATTAATCTGTCACAGTAATTAATGATACCAAAAGATACAACAAATATCACCATAGACTACATATTTCTAAGTCCAAATATAATCAAGAAAAACAATTAAAACACACACTGAGGCAAACATTATAACTACTCACCGTTGAAGTAATGTATTCTTCAAAAGATTCTCGATACTTATCATACAACTGTTGAGAATAGTCATGAGGAGGCTTTTGGGTACACATATTGTAAATGGTTCTATAAAATAAAGGTTAAGGGCACAAAAAGAACACTCACAACATATGTAACTCGTAATGTCTGCATTTACTCCCATAAAAAAAACAAGATCAATCAAACAAAATGATTTTGAATTGGATACGTATAAAGCATCATATAATCCTCAGAGCTAAACTGTGGCGCCGGTAAGCCTTCGAGAATGTTCTTCAGCTTTGTAATTCCTTTTTGCATAAATTCCCATCCTTGTTCAAGGTCGATCGTCTTCCTTTCATTCATCGTCATTGAACCACGTCGTCTCCGTGATTATCAAAACCCTAAGCGCCAGAATCTGCAAAATTAAAGGTTCAAATCAGAAAAGTTACGTCGCATTTCAGCTTATAATCACCAACATTCTATAACCCTTAGCTCAATTAACAAAAAACCCACAAATCACAACAAATTCCCCCTAAAAAACTAAAAATCATAACTTTAAGCAACAATGCTGTGACTTGAAACAATTCCAGCGATTTTCTCAGCAACCAAACAGGAAATTTAACATTTTCTGAAAAAGAAAACCTTTAGAATCAAAGTCAATCGATTAAATCTAACCTAAGAAAACGAGAATTTCATCAAATTGAAACAAAAAAAAAATCCATGAGAAACTGAGAGAGATAATCAGAAGAGAGAGATCGATAGATTCCCTTAAAAGCACAAAAATTTCAAAAAAAAAAATACTAATTAATTAAAAAGACCTGAAATCGTAGATAAAGCAAGAAAATTCCTAATGAATATGAAGAGTGAAAGCTGAGTTCCGACAAAGCATTGAAGAAAGAAAGGGATTTTTTTTTTTTTTTTGCTGAAAGATCCTTTCGAGGTTCAGATCTTTTTTCTCAGGTTGCTTTTGTTTTTTTTTTTTACTGTACTTTTTTATTATTCGCCGTTTTTATTAATTTTCTTTAAAATTGATTTTTGTTTTTTATTCAGCATTTTATTTGGGGATATTATAACATAGATATATGTCTAAATCATGTTCTTAGTTCATTTGTTTTGTTAAGAGGTCCTTGAACTTATATTAATTTTGAAGGCTCTCAATTTTTCTTTCTTTTAAAAATATAGGGATTAAATTGAAAGGATTACGATATATGAGTCAAAATTCAGTGCATATATATATATATTTATAGAATCAAAATCTTTGTCTGGAAAAAAGGAAAAGATGTTTTTTAAAAATTAAAAAAATTATTAGAAGAAAATTGGCAATTTTATAATTAGAAAATAAAATTTTCCCAATCCACTCCAATTTGAGTAAAAAATTCCAGATTTGGTAATTAATCCATGATCCCACATATTCTTTGATATTGAAGGAGAGGATTAGATTGTTTTGATTCAAAACTGAATCTTACAATCTTATAAAAAAATTATTGATGATCAAACATATTTTGATAATAAAAATTATCAATCCTGTTAAAAATTAATATTGATATTAAATATGTTATAAGATATTTTGCATGCTAGTATTAATCTTAAGTCTATTTGCTTAACTCCAAATTTTTTTTTTTTATAATTTCTTGTCCAAAATTAACAATTTTTTATAGTCTAAACCCGTACAATAATTAAGGATAATAATAGATAGTAAATAAATAAATATTTATCATTATCAAATTTATTTATGTCAAATTCGGATAATTATAAATAGATAATTAATATATTTGTATAAAAAATCTATTGTCCATAATGCCAATATGGATAGTATATTTGAATATCTCATATTCAAATTTATTTAAATTTTAATGAATAATAAATGATATTTAATTCATATCTAAGTTCATTACTCGTTTATATATATATATAATATATAAAATTTTATATTTAAAAAAAATTTTGAATGTATAGCAAATATTTTTTATTTGTTATTAATTAAAAGTAAATTTTAATTTTAAATTAAAAATTTTATATTTTATATTTTAATAATTTTTTTAAAATAAATAGATATTTTAACCTAATTTAAATAATGATACTAAACTTAAATGAATTTTTAAATAAATTTTAATATTATAAATATTAAATAGATTAAAATAAAAAATTTTAAAAATAATTAACATCCGATCTATTATTGTCATTCATATCTAAATTCGATACTCGTTTATATATATATATAATATATATAATCTTATATTTACAGAAAGTTTCGAATGTATAGTAAATATTTTTTATTTGTTATTAATCAAAAGTGAATTTTAATTTTAAATTAAAAAATTTTTATTTTATATTTTAATAAATTTTTTTTACATAAATAGATATTTTAACCGAATTTAAATAATAATACTAAACTCAAATGAATTTTTAAATAAATTTTATTATTATAAATATTAAATAGTTTCAAATAAAAATATTTAAAAAATAATTAACATCGGTCTATTATTGTTATTTCAAAATATAATTTGTTAGGCTTATAGGGTTTGGACTTCAACGATCCATGAATACATATGTACTTTATGACAACATTTGTACGACATTGCAATATTTTCATAGTTTTTTTTTTTTTAAAGGTTTGAGGGGCTTTAAAGATTTTTGATATTGGGAAATGGCAAATTCCAAACTTTTTGAACAAGAAAAATATTCACCAATAATTAAGTCAAATGCTTGTGATTTTTTAAAGATTTATCTATTAAGATAGCTGTGAATTTTGCTTAATATATGGCTGATGCCTTTCTTAGGATGAAGAATGTCCTACTGCAAGAGATTAGGATCTAACCTTAGATTCTGGCCTGGCTAGTTGAGCTTTGGTTAGTTACAAATACAAAGTATTAATTTAGAATGAATATGATGGAATGCTACAATTTCTTGGAGTAAGATTTTCCAAAAAAATAATAATAATAATAATGAATCCGTCTACCTAATCATCAATCGTGTGGTTTGTTAGTAGGGTATTAGATTTTTAATTTAAAAAATTATTATGACATTCTCAATTATCAAAAAAAATAAAAATCTGCCAATCTATCATGCATATATCCATTCTTGCAAAATATTGAAGTAAGAGTATGAATCAGATTGATTTTTCTGTCAATGGAGTTGCATCAGGCTGTTTCTTTTCTTGCAATTCAGTTGCATATACAGATAGCAATTCATATTCAACAATCCAGAGCCAAATGAAAAGAAAAAAAAGGGGTTAGTAACAGTTAAAGCAACTGACGAATATGTCAAAAGAAACTGGAGAATATGGTGACAAATCACAAACTTCAAGCAACTTTTTTTCGCTTCTGTTCTGTAGATAGCAAGAAACTCTGTCTCTTTCATGTTTCAAGCAACATTCAACCTAAATTTTCATTATCAAAAGCAAGAGATTGATCAATCTCCTGAATTATATGACACTGTCTATTACAAATTGGAAGTTTTTTTTTATTAATATTTGTTAATGGCGTCTTAACTGAAAAGCGATAAGTTGACATTGAAGGAAAGACAGTCTAAACCTGCAACCAAAGAGCGCAGTAAGGGGACTTTGGAATTGTTTTTTGGGGATTAGTTCCGACACTCAAGTTAATGATATATTTGAGATAAGGTAACGAAGGACGGAAGGAAGCAAGAAGATGAAGCGTGTGTGAGAAGTTTCAGGGAAAAGAAAACTTAGGTATGAAGTATACGAATATCTTACATGCTTTAGCTTTTACATTACTTTATGCATGAGATAATGGGTGTTGATTTCATAAGGATAGCTGATACTTGTTGGGATATATAGGTGAGGTTGAAGAAAGATCTGTGTGATTGATTGCGAGTCACATTTAATGATTTTAAGTAAGTATGAGCTGTATTTAATGATTCTATATAAATCGAAAGTCAGGTGATCAATTTTGATGATTGCCTCGAGATATCAATAAGATGTTGAGCGAGTCATTCATTTGACGAAAGATAAACTGTTTCCTTAAGAACAGATGACATGGTAGTTTGGGCGTGCTTGATTTGGACGACCCAAGAGTATGTCTGTATTGACCAAATTTTGACCAAGTTAACCATTGCTCGGGTAACTGGGCATAACAAGAAACAAAATCTTAAAGTATGTAATCCTTGTAAGATTCATTTTTTATCCAGTTGGAGGCCTTGTTGGAATAAAATGAAGCAGTATCTTTAAACATGGCTTCTTCAAAGTAATTTTCATAGTATTTCATTAAGCCTTGTCCATCATCCACATAGATAGCCAGAACATTCTTTATCAGGGCCTGATCAATGTCTTCTCCTTCGCCCCCCCGATCAATCTGAAGATTGGAAGAAAAACATTAATGAAGGACCGATTAGTGTAGATTGTTAGGGACATTTTTGCACTGGTGGACTGAACAAACATGATCTAACCAGTTCTTGACTTAGTGATAAGTATTCATTCACTTGGTAGGAAAAATTTGGTAAAACTTATTGCTTTTATGCCACAGATGAAAAACTAGTATTAGGTTTCATAAGAAAGAGTAGAAGAAAACAAACAAAAATGCTCAAGGTTTACTTCTATACAGCATCAATCAGCTACACTTAGTTTTAGGCCGCAACATCCATCTCTTTTAAGCTCAGCCCAATCATAGTATTTTGGGCTAGGTCAGCCCCAACCAAGACCATGCCTCCACCCTCAAAGTCTTATTAGTAAGGGAATGCCCTGTCTTGGTGTTATGTCATGCATGGTGCTACGTCTAAATTTAGCTCCAAGTGAGGTCAAGTCAAGCAAAACCCAAAATATATATGCTCTTGTATCACGGACTTAAGGAGGAGTTTTGAATCCTACATCGAACATAATAGGAGGGTTACTGAGGTATAAAAGGGTTCACACTATCTTCGCCTTTTGAGGCGTCTTTTGTAGGATAAAACCGTGAGACCAGAAGGGATCAGAGCGGACAATACCTCACAAAGGTGTGAACCGTGGTAGGAAGGCTGATCTAGGATGCCGAAAGGGTGAATGCCGGGGTCCTGGAGCCGCGCGAATTCGGAGCTTAAGTCTCGACCCGTGACAAGTGATATCAGAATCAGCCCTAAACTGTTCGATCCACGTCAAGCACCTCGAAAGAGATAGATTCGAAACTTAAGTGTCGACCGTGACACTTGCACATAACCAAACCTGCTTGTGCATGAACTAATGCAAGGTTTCTAATCACTTTGTGTAAAGCCTCTCCATTTTACCGATATTCAATCCAACTTACCCTTGGTTTTATCAAATTAAACATGTCTTATAGCAATCAATGGCAGTTCCCAGAGCATTCAATGTCCATTTGGGTCAACAGTTCTACTCATTTAAGATAATATGTAAAAGGACATGTACCCGAGTTTCTCTCATTATTCTTTCATTGTTGTTTAACATACCAGCTGGTTTCTTGACATAAATTTATATCTTTATTGCCAGCATCTTCCTCAGTAATGCTGGTGCTGTTGCTCTTTATGTACCTAAATTTGGTACAGGTTATAAATGTGTGCTTTTAAACTGCAGCCCTTTTATTGCCACATGCAGGAGGGTCTGATGCCAACTTCTTCATAATAATAGGCCAACAAATTTATGGTGCTGACAGTCAATTTAATATCCCTGGCTAGTTGAGCAAGATTGCTTGCTTCAGCTTCAAAAACTGGATGAATAAATCAGCAACGGAATATGGCAAAGAATTGTCACAAATCACACAGATACCATTGACAGATAGCATTCTTTTGTTTAGGCTTTTCATATATGCTGTGATCTTTTATAATAATTCTTTTCTTTTATTTGTTGGATGAAATGCTTATACATGTAACCTGGTGGATCTTCTTTATTATTTTTTTTTTTTGTCAGAAAAAGTTTAAGAGAAAGGGAAGTTATCAATTTCTAAGGCCAGGATAAGCCACCAACTCACAAAGAGATTTATGATTTTTTTTAAGGACTTTTCAAACTTACACATTGCTTACCAGCAAGGGACCGTGAAAGTTTGAATCTGGATCCTAAACCTTAATGATTTGCGCTAACTCTTATTGGCTTTTCTTCCGACCTTCTCAGTTATACCAACATGATTTTGGGAAGGGTACTATAAAAATAGGAGGTGGAGGCTCTATTCAATAGGTTTGTTTTGCTGATAAAAGAAAAAAGGGCTTTGAAGCAATATATATCAGAAGCAGAATCCTAGTACTTGCTAGCAATATCTGGACACTTTATTTTGATATCTCAACTCAAAATTTCTTCGTACATCCATCTTTGCCATGATTTGTTTGTGGTTGTTTTTGGTACTCTTTGTTGACTGTCTTTGAAAACCTACATATTGCTCTTTTCCTTGCTGAATTCCATCAACATTTTAACGCTACTTAATTTCTCCTCCCAAGGTTGATCACTTTTACACTCTAACTTCAATAATATTGGTGAAATTTTTTTATGTGAATTCTAGAAAACTCGAGCTTTAGACCCTTAACGTTCATTTGGATGACGAGTTAGATTTCATTGTATCATTATATCGTTTTGAAATTGGATCAAAATGATATAATAATACGATAAAAATATCTTTCCACCAACCATTTAAATGAAGCATTGATCAACCCGTTCAAAAAAAAGGAGACAGTGGCCAGACCATTTATTAATCCAAAAAATCATTTGCATTACAGTAATCTTCAACAGATTCTTTTCGTTTTTGTTGATAATAATTTCTTGTAATCATGATTGAATTTGCATTTAAAATTAATTAGATCTTAATTTTTTTATTAGGGGTCATGATGAAGAACAAAACTGTTGCCTCTATCAATGGTCAATTGCCCCATTTTTTTTGGTATTCAATTGTCATCCATCTGCAGTCAAAGAAAGAGAAAAATATAAGTGCATGATGATAATTTTCAGCCACTGAACCACCAGATGGACAGCAATTAAACAGTTATATTTAGGACAAATCATTAAAGATAATAGCAAAAATAAAGTGATTAAGGCTTCATTGCATGATGGATGAGATTTTTAATTACTGTCTCATTATGTATTCTACTAAATCCCTAAAGATCTAAGGGTTCAATTCTAAAATAAAAAGAAAACAAAATAAAAATATGTTTTTCATCGATCATTCAAATGAAACGTAAATAAATAAATATTTATATATTCGGTCATGCAGAATTTAGATTAATCTGTTTTAGAATATTAGTCAACTTTATGAATGACTTAACAAGTAATTGGGTCCCAAAAAAAGTTGTGGCTCATCTACTTGACCCTCCTAATTACAGAGTGGTGCTGATGGAATTTTGTTGAAGGATATTCCAGTTTCCTTGCATCTTTTTACTTAAATTAATTACATGTTTGGAATATCTGGAATAGAAAATTAAGCTCCAGCTGGAAGACTTGACTGCAGGTTCTCCTGTTTAAGTTCAAACTGATCTTGACCAACAAATTTCTCCTGTAGTTACCCCTTAATGCATAATGCAAAATAAATACGAGGACAGAATCTGAGCTTTGAAATTAAATTAAGCATTAAATTTACAATCGAAATCAATTAATAATAGGTGGAGAAATCCAATTTAAATATAAAATTATAAAAATTCAAAATTTAACGGATATACGATAGCATTACTAAAAGACACATGAACTTCAACTATTATACTATCCACAAAGGCCATCTAAATATTCTATGTTCAGTAAAAACTGTCTGGCATGGCATCTTGGCCTTTTGAACAGGCGACTTGAAAGCACATGAAAGACTTCATTGCTTGATGCTAAGGTGACTGTCATCACATGGAGAGAATTCCTGCCTTCTTGGTGTTTTTATCTGGAATGACTGATCCAATCCATTGCAATATATATATATATATATATATATATATGTAAGGAAGGATTTGCACTTGCCAACTGTCTGTTTGATGATGGCAAGGAGGCATGGCATGGCCATAAAGATTATGCACTGTGTTTTGAGTTTTATACATTGAGGATTCTGCTGAACATTCAATCAAATATTCTCCTCCTTGATGGCCATAGTGCAGAAATGAAATGATTGGGGGATATTTTCTAGTTTATACAATAGTTCTTTTGTCTGTCGTACACTTGATATGTCTCATTTTTTATTCTGATGCATCTTTCTTTTTTCATGGGGAGGCTACAATTCAAGAGAAAACCTTGGAAAATGCGAATAGAAGACCATGTGCTAATGTGTAAAACAATAGAAACCCTAGCTAAACCTTAAACAGTATTGAGCAAATGCTACAGTGATATGGCTGCTAAATGGTGGCCCCTAACTCTCAACATTGAGTTAAAGGAACCCTAACCCTAGATAGATACTTTAACCAAGTCAATGTCTCCTACTTTTTTTTTTTTTTTTTGTATTTGAATTTGTCTTTAAACCTTGATTACCGGAACTAAAAGTCCAGTAATACTCTATCAACAGATCACACAGGTGTCAGCAACATCTCTTAACTTTGATACTAGTAAAGATAGTGTGAACTTACTAGAAAGAAAGGGAAAAAAAACAGACATGGCTAGAGAATATGATTTCATCATCTGGTATGATATATGGTACTATTGAAATGGGGTCCTTGACCAGGAGATCATGATCTCCAGATAAGGGGGAGAGTGACTAAATTAATGTGGAAGAACTAGCTCTGAATGTGATTATATGGTGAAGATGAAGCCAGATTCAACGAAGAAAGAGTACTGAAGACATTAGATGGACCAAAGAAAGCAAATTGCAGGAAGACTTTCTGAATTTCCTGAATGAGAATGGTACTGGTTTGTTTAACTAACCTGATAGCTTCCTTCTTGTTGCAAACGGAGCTGATCAATGAAATACCTTGTCATCACCGTTGTCTTGAATCAGATTAATCAACATTCAAGTACACATAAGATTTCCAATATATTGATTATGTTCAAGTACTCAAACAAAAAAAAAAAATTGCAGAAGGTTTGGGTAAAAACCATGATGAACAAATTCCATACATGAAATAAAAGCAACCTTGTCATTTATCCAACAGAACACCATAAAATCAAGTAAATAGGACCAAATCTTGTTGATTAGTGTTATCATGGTTAAAGCTAGAAGCAGCTTTATATATATATATAACCTCAATTAAATGCCCCCGGATTGGAGTTGTTACTGCAGCTTCCAGTCATGCTGAACTTTAATGGAGTTGAAGCTACAGCCTGGTTTTCTGTTTGGATTTTTCCATATGAATTAGATGGTTCCTCCTTGTCTTGATTTGCTGCTTTATCTCCTTCTAGCTCTCTATACTTTTGCAAGTATCTTCTTAGCAGCACTGCGTAGTCATCAAAACCAAGAGTAGCCAAAGCCCAGCAAATATCATCTCCATTCACAGTCTTGCGCCTTTCCTTTCTGCACTTCTGAGATGCTTCACCAGTCACAAAGCAAATGAACTCAGAAACACATTCTTGCATAGTTTCCTTAGCTTCCTTTGAGACTTTTGCATTTAGAGGTAGAATTAGCTTCATTATGCGACCAACGTTGGCTATTGGAAGTAAGCGGTCTTGCTCTTTGATGCCGCCATCATCATTTGAAGCACTATCTCCAACGTTTTCAGCCATTCTTAATAAGAACTTGATGATCCTGTTGAACCTAGACTTGTTGCTCAAGGTCAAAAAGTTAGTTCTATAATCTATGCCAACTTAAATAAATGCTTGAAAGTTTATAACTACGCATGCAAGCATATATACACATATATATACGCATACACATACTTGCATATTAAACTTATGTCTTTTTCGATATCCATGTGACATGTGACGAAGCTGACCCGGTGTGGCCATGTCTACCAGCCCAATCTACTGGATATATATATGATTCAATTGTGAATTTGTTGTGATATTGTGTAAGTTGACTCAGTCCACCAGTGTAACAGGCAGGCATCGTCATATACTTTCCAAGTAAGCTGTTACGCTTCATCGGCATGCAACAATATATTGGATGCTGAGAGGGCTAATGATCGAATTTAAATAAACAATAAAGCTCCAATCATATTTTTGTAAGGTTTAATGGCGTAATAGTAAAACTTGGTGGAGATTATACTAATTGCATAAGGTTTCAGAGTGGATTCAACCAAACACTAGTGGGAAAAAAAAATTACTAAATATTAATTGCATAGGTTTTGCTCAAGATTACATCATTCAATACGACAGCATAACTAGTGTTTTTTTTTTTTCTTCCTTAATTTCATAGAGTTGTCTGAAGTTGAAATTGGTCAATGGGGAGAGCGAGGGACCAAAAGGACAAAAGAGGAAACTAAATATGTAGTAAAGGAGCTTATGTTCATGATCTTGTTATGGTCCATATAATAAAGAACAATGATGAAATGTGATCCCATCTAAATATGATAATTTGTATATTCGTATCATAAAAAATATTAAAATTTATATATTCGTATTATATTTTGTATGAAAATTATATGTCATAATTTATAATGATATGAAAATATAAAATATATATTTTTAGTTTTGGTAAATTTATATATAATTATTATTAAAATTTTAAATCGTATTATTTTCATGTCTTATTTTTATATTGTGTTCATATCATGTCATAATTGCTTGGACCCATCCATAATTTTTGTTGAGAGTTGGGACATCGGTTGATAGTGCTTTTAAAAATTGACAAGTCTGCATAGATCTACATTGGCTGAACTATATGATCTCTTCATGAATTTTTTTTTTTTTTGGTTTTTTTTGGAAATCAAAGTTTTCTGTTGGATATACCAATGAAAAATATGGGCAAAAAGACAGATCTAATTAAATTCTTAGAATTTTCTTTTTAATAAGTAGGCAAAAGCCTCATCTTCCTTTGCTTATTGCATTCATTTGGCTTCTTACAGCTTGAAAACACCTTCCAATAAACTTGCCTTTACTTTTTCATAAATGATTGAGTTGAGAGTTAGAGAAATATGAAAAAAAGTTGGTCCTTTGTACAATATGACGTACAATTCTAGTTATTACATGGTGTTGGGAGAATTAATTATAAAGTGTATCATTTGTTTAAGGTACATATATATATTATTGAAAAGATCATCAGAGCGTGAATCATGATTGAGAAATGAGATATCAGTTTAGTGACATGAAAAAAGAAGGTTTCCAAATAACCTGAGCAAGAAACCAGGCCAATAATAAGGCTTTTCACATTGTTTTGACAAAGAGTAGATAGGGGCAATTACAAATGATGAAACTGATAGATGATGGGTCAATTCTTTCTAGATTTTGGTTGATGGGGGCAGATCTGATTCTTGCTAGTAGATAAAGATACATATGTGAGTAATGCTGCAACAATAACTATGATCCTCAGCTGTTCTGCCAACCCCACTTCCCATTTTCTAGTTTTGTATCATATTTTAGGTTGTTTTATTTGATAGTTATGGAATGAAAACAGAAGAAAAGACAATTCATTTGAATTGAGTATTGTTTTGCTTTGGGACCACATATGAAAACTGGTTTATCAAAGAAATGTATACTATTGGTGGGACTATATTTGTTTGCATCTTGAAGATTTTGTTTTACATAAGAGGTCGCAGCTTGGGAACAAAGGGGTTACAAGTGCTGAGATTTGAACTCCAAATTTACTAGATGCTACCTCTTAAAAGATGGTTATATGAACCAACTGAATTAAGCTTCGGATTCAACTTTAAGTCTTTTGAGTCTAGTGATTTTTGATAACCTAAGACTGAAGAAAACTTCAGTGGAAGCAGCAGCAACCAGCAAAAGCAAACCTGGAAATAGCTTTTAGAAATGCTGGTGGAAGCTTTATATGGTGCTTTGAAAATCTTGGGAATATGATATCCCATATATGATGTCCTGATCTGCTCCTTTTTCTTAATAAGCACAGCTAATTTTGCAAAGATTCCATTCTCTTCTTTCTTTAATACAATTTGATTTGGATTTAAGGATTGGCCCACTGGGATTTGGAACTAAGCCACACTGCCTTGTACAATCTCCATTGCTGTCATGCCACTTGCCATAATCTGAGTGGATTTTGCATATTTTAGATTCTAACCTAGCATATTTCTGCACCCTCTGCTAACCAAATACTAATGGTTTAAGGTCTGGTAATAAAGCACACAACAACTGTCAAATAAAGTGTTCAAACTTATTCTATTAGAAAAACATTTTAATTTAAATAATATATATTGCTTTTCAGTTGCATTTGTTGGTGTCCATATCCAGATTCTATGTATCTGCTCAAGTGGTGATGGGAATTTTTATACTGTGAACTAATGAGGATGATCAGAGACTTTAATATATTATAGGGTGAGAATCGAAACAACATACCAGACAACAAACTACCATTTATTTAGCTTTCATTCCTTTAGATATGCCAATTTAATATGTCCAACTTACTGCTTACCTGTTTTAGTTAACTTAACCAATTTAGAAGCCTAGTTAGTAGTTACTTTCTTATATCTGCATGTCTTATTCTTCTAGTTTGGTGTTGATGGATTTTCTGGTTGGGTGATTGGATACTTGCTGGTAGGAGGGAGGGACTGCTGACTTGGATGACTGTGATGACCTGTCACAAAGAGAACGGTCAGGGGATGTCAGAAATATTATTCCGGGATGACTCCGATGTCAAGTCAGCAATATGTAGGAGAAGAGACGTTGGATAAGTCACCAACTTGGCAGTCAAGATGCCGACAGAACGATCCGGGTATAATATTTGAAAAAACTATTGAAGCTCTTTTGTTCAAGATCCAAGTCTGATATGCTTAGGGTTGGCGATGGGTCGGGACAGGGTGGGTTTTTGTTAGTCTTAAATCCGATCTGATTTTATAATAATAAAATTTAAATTCAATTCAAATTTTTTTTTAAAATTTTTTATATCCGAACTCGATTCGATCCGATATGATATTATATAAATTATATCTGATTAGATCTGAATTAATAAAATATTATTTTTTAAAATATAAATATATAAATAAAAAATTTAAAAAATAATTTTTATATAATATCGACTTGTGTTAGGTTTGTTTAAAACTCAAACCCAACCCAACCTCGATTTTTTTTTAATAATATTTGACTTGATTCGATCCGAAATCTAATTTAAAAAAAATAAATTTTATAAGATCAGATTGGATCGAACCCGTCGAAAGCGGGTTAAATTATCAACCCTAGATATACTTTTTATTATTAATATTTCTGCCAACATCTTTTTCATAGTTACAGGCTTGTATCCACTGTCAATGTGCAAAAGTGTAAATTTAAGTTAGATTATTGCACTTTATTAGGAAGGTGACAAATTTGCCACATTGTTGGTGAGAACTTTAGTGTCAAAAGATTCATATCTCAAAGATATGAACCATTAGGCTCTTTCATTTTTTTCTGGTTCAAGCCCCAAACAATTGATCCCTCCTCCACTATATCCACATTTTCCATCAGAAAGCATCAAAACCAATTCATCATTCCCACTTACAGCTGCCTCTCCATGAATCGGCTTCCGAATCGGAAATCAAGGTCATCGAATCTCAGTTTACTCCTAGCAGATGCATAGAAATTCCCAATACAGGTTGCTGGAATCCCTCTATAGACCTCCAGCCAGTCTATCACTGACCACACATACTCATCTGTTATCCTTTCTCTAGCTTCCTTGATCTTCTCAAAACAGAAGGAAAATGGCTTCTCTACCAAATCAATCACTTTTGCATTAGCAAATGGTGTGACCACAGCATTGCCTGCAAAGCCATTTAGCAAAGATGGTGATGTTTTAGATCTTATGTCCACTGCAAAACGTTTGTAAATACTGCTTTTGGTCTTGCTCTCCGATTATAAGCTACTATAGCCTCAAGTGCTGATCATTTCAGAAGTGAAAGGGAAGCGTTTATGAGTGTAAACTATTGAGAAAGTCAATGGAGATGGAGATCATGATTGTTCTGGTGCAGTAAAACATAAAGCAAGTGATGATATTTGATCTTTTAGTTTTATATACTCCATGTGTGTGAACCTAACCTGTTATGGATTTCTTGCTTTTAAGCATGTTCTATCATTAATGTAGATAACTTTGATTTATAGCCCTTCAGTTTCACCTCTGTAAATAGAGGCAAGGTTCTCAAGCATCTCACTGGCTGATTTTCCATCAAGAATAGCATGGTTTGTCACAAAACCAATGGAGAAACCTCCCCATGCAAACCTTGTAACCTGCAAAATAAGAAAAAAAGCAAAAGTTTTGAAAGAAAATTGTACAATGAACTTTCATGGCTAGTAACTACAACAACAAACTAAGCATTATATCTCATAACTGTGAGATCAATTATATGCAAGGTTCAAAAAAAAAAATCATATTAGGTTATAATTTTGAATTTTTTGTGCCACTCATTTCTATCTATGGATAGTAACCAATATACTAAATTTATTTTACTCGAACTCGGGTAAGTGTCCAATAAAATATGGACATCCATATGTGTCCAATACAAATACATTCATTTTTTTTTTAGGTTTTTATATATTTGAAGGGTCGAACTTTCATATTCAATGGAATAAAAAGTCAGAGCAACATAGTGTTAAATAACTGGTTATTAAGCATTAATAATATGTTTACATGTATGAAGTGTTGTTTCATCTAGGCTTTTGAAAAGGACAGGCCGATGAACAAAATGATTAAATGCAGAATTCGGAAGAGAAAGATTCCAAAGATCTTTCAACCTAAGTCTTGATGTAGTCTATTGGTTTGCTGGTTAAAGCTGAGCCTGCCTGCCATGAAATAGTAAGGAACAAGGAGCACCTCAGCCAATGCTTGCTTCACTCTAAGAGAGATATTACTTCTTGCCTACTACTAGAGAAGGAATATTGGGTCAAGATTTAGGTTATGTGTATTTTTTTTGTATTTTTTTTTGTGATAAAAAAAAATTTTAAGTAAATAAATTATTCAACCTTTGATGTTAAGAAAAAATGTATTATATTCAATAACTTAAAATGAATATTTGAAGATCATGTATTTGAGATGAACTTAACACGCGATCACAAACTAAATTCTAACCCTAAACTTTCATAAAAGGGACTATTCTTATCAATTAAGTTAACCGGTAGGATTAAACTTATGCTCACCTTGTTTGAGTTAAACCGAAATTGTAAATTATATATGTACGTTCAACTTTGATGAAGTTGTATTGGGCCAATTAAACTCTAATTATCAATTATGTCCATGGCAATTGACATGGGCTTTCTTTCTTTCCCCGTTGAGCAGCAATTTATCAGAAAAAAAGGGACATCAACCGACGTTTTCTTCAAAGGTTAGAATGGTTGGAATTGAATTGAAATTGATTTAATTTTTTTTAAATAATAATAAAATGTGAAATTTTAAAAATCAATTAAAATTTTAATTAAATTTTTATATAATTTGATTTGATTTAAATTAAATTTTATCGATTCATTTGATTTATTAATTTTTAAATTTTAAATTTTTTGTATATTATTTTAATATAATTTTTAATATATTTAAATATAAAATAATTATTTTATTTGATAAAAGTCTTAAATATAAAAAAATTAATAAATGTATAAATTTGATTTGATTTAATTTTTTACTTTTCAATCCGAAAATCAAACTTAATATATATATTTAGTATCCAAATTTAATCTTAATTAAATAAAAAATCGATCCAAACCAAATTAAATAATATAATTTTAAATCAATTTTTGATTTTTTTAATTTTTTTCTCAGCTTCAGTTCTCTTTTAATCCTTTATTATTATGATTATTACTATAACAGTTCCATTTTTGTAAAATATTTTAAATTTTATAAGTTAGGTTAAAGTATTTTTTAGAAGAATATGTGATAATTATTAAAACCATAGATGAAAGCATTCCATGCTATTTTATTCCACACCTGTCTTTCCTGTGTCTCTCTCAATTCTCCAAAACAAAGCCAAACACGAGTGACCGCACAAATAACAATATGGGTTTTTTCATTTTTGCCTGAAAGTGAAAAGCTATGAAAAGAAAACGAAGAAATAAGGGAGAGTAGTGGGCAGGCATTTCGTCGAGCAACTGGAAGGATTTGATCGGTGGACCAGTCACAACCCGCGAAATCAAGAAGGCCTTTGGGTCCCACCGATGAACAGAAGATCTCCAGAGCTTCCCAGTATGAAAATCTTGATCATGGTAAGTTATTTCCCCACTCGAATTAATAAAAGTTCGATTTTTTTTTAGTTTATATATATATATACATTTTTGTGGGTGGTTGAATTGAAATTCTTTTGGGTTCAAGGAAAGAGCTTCAAGAAGCAATCCTGATAATGTGTTGGAAGAAAGAGATCCAAAGTATGATGCAATGTTAGTTAAATGGTGGGCAGGATTTCAGCTAAGCCTGGTGGCAAACTTGAGATGGGCGAGGTCAGTTCATCAAAGTTTGGTCTTTTTTTTTTTTTTTTTGCTTGGCTTTATTTTGACCCGTAACAGCTCAGTCAAAAAGGAAAATCTATAGCTACAATGGTGTCCAAATTTCAAAACAATGCCTTAGATAGGATTGGCTGCAAGTTCTTTTTTTTTTTTTTCTTTTTTATTTGGAAGGTTTCTCCTTGAAGGAAATGAAAAGTAGAGACATTCATATGGTTTCTTGATTCACTGTTTAAACTCTGTGGCTTTGTGTTTATTCAACTTCTAGTGTCATTTCTACGAGAAAAAAGTTTGGAGCATTTGATGAACTTCATACCTCCATTTAATATGGGATTTGTCCTGTTTCACTGAATCCAATATACTATGACATTCGTCCAAATAGAGGGATGAGTGGCTAACGTAAAGAACTTAGTAAAATGATTTCACTTGGTCTTAAGTAGATGAAAAGTTTGATAAAAATTGCGGAACACAACGCCAGTGTCTGGAAGGCATGTAGAAAGGCCTGCACTTCCAGGAACCTTGAATGTCAAACAGCTACAACACCTGATGCTTTTACATCAGGGCAAGGCTGATGATCACAATGGCCCTATGGATGTTCAGCAGATTGCAGAGAAGTTCAGACTGAATGTGGCACAGGTCCAAAGGATCTTGCAATTCATGTCCCTTCATCCAGAGGACAGCACTAAACATAAAAAGCACTAATAAAGACCACTGACTTTCATTTGCTCTGGTGAACTATACTATTTGGGTTCTGTTGAATAAACCTGGTTCATTTCAGGAGAAAATTTTTGAAGTCTCTATCACCTGACAAAATGGCTGATATTCCTCAGCATGTAGATAGATACAGTAGATAATGTGTTTTGCTGTTCACTTTGATAAGAATGTTGTTTCCTGTATGATGTAATTTTTGATGTTTTATTTTCTTTTTAAAAGAAATGATGAAAAGAATATAGAGACCAATGCAAGTTCAAGGGAATTTTGAAGCTCAATTGATTTATACATAAAAAATGATATTTTGCAGGTCGAAAATTTAAATTCCCACATTTATCTCTTTATTTTATCCTTAAATTACAATATTTTTATAAAAAAAAAAATACACATCAGCATTTCCTTGATTACACACTCTACATCTTGATTTCAACCTGGAATCTTTAAACTCTAAATATATGAACTTATTTCCTGTAAATACGGTGAAATTGAATGTAATAATAGGATAACCCCCTTCTTATCCTTCCTATGAGGGCTTTTCCAAAATTCAGGGAAAAAGAATGGATTATCTAAAAGATGAGAAGGAAAAGAAAAGTGAAAATAAAGGTTAGGTTCAAGTTAAAATGGACTCTAACCAATCTGATGTAAACTCATAAGCCACAAATGTTACAGCACCAGCAGGTGCAGCTTTGATTGTTGATGGAACAATTCCCTTATACAGACCATGCCAACCTTCTAACAGCAAGATTCGACGTAAGGCATCAAACATGTTCCTATAAGCATGATGTTCTACTCGAGCACCGTACCTTGGGTGCCTCTGTAGTCCTTCAATCTGCAACAGCCAATAACAGCAAAGTTGCGTAAAGAATTACACACTATTTAAAAAGAAATGAGCAAGATATGTAACACCTTGGTTAGTAGATCTAACAGAAATAGACATTTATCTAAAATTCACAGGTTGGGTGATGCTGCAACGTAAGGTTCAAGAAGCCCGGCAATCTACCTGGAACCTTTTCTTTACTACATCCAGCGGATGACAGACGAGTTTCGCAAAAGTACCAGCTGCTAGCCCACAAATGAAAAGTTGAAAACTTGAAAGGCTATCATCCTTGGTTGAGCTTGTATTAGAAGATCTTAACCGATTCCAAGCCTAACATGATA